>JAOPHQ010000983.1:32500-38398 GCA_030340625.1 Merluccius polli
AAACCACAGACGCACGACACAGGCTGATTTATTTTTCCCTGCTCCAACACAAGTCCAGGAATTTTATGAATGGAAACCTTTTTTTGAAAAAAAAAAAAAGGTTTTCCATGTCCTTTCGTCTCGCGAGCCTACAACACATCGTCCTGGCGAGTCCTTCGTTGTCTGAAGAGGCACAAAATGGGAAGGACATCGAGACCGTAGTCCAGTCCACGGTCCCGGTCACATTCTGTTCCCGTCCGCAGTAAAGGTTTTTCAAGGGTGACCTGGAATGACTGCAAACAGACGGGGCCAACTGTTCCTCCTTTCAATGCAAACTCTCCACCAAACCGAATCGTGAGCCACTTCACAGGAAACCATCCGGGAGTGAAAACGGCGAGAGTGCCGTAATGAACGCACACACACACACACACACACACACGTGGGGAGCCGTGTGTCCATTCTAGGAAAAAATGAGCGAATGAACCCTGTTGTGTACTGTGCTTGCCCATCGGTCTTGAACAGCACTGTTCACTTCGTTGAGCCCTCCCGCGGCGTCCGTCCAGCGCTCGCATATCCTGCGCTCCCCCTGTGTTTCAAGACCAAACTTCTCACCGCTTCGTTTCACGCCGGGCGCGGCCGCGCTCCCGGGTTGATTGGTGTTGTGTGTTGTTGGGCGTCGGGTTTGCTTGTGCACAGTACACACACTTTTCCCAGCTTTAAACAATGTAACAAAAAACAAAACAAAAAAGTAAAAATAAAACCTGATGGATGACTCATGGCAGCATCCGACGGCCGTGTCACCCGTTACACCGAAAAGCTCTTTAGACCGGCGTCTTATCCTCCATTATCCATCCTACCTCCCCCCTACCAACCCCAACCCGCCCCCATCCTGCCTTCCTCTGCTGGGGACAGGAGTAGGAGAGAGGGCCATAATAATAATACAATCTTCAGCACAATCCTATCCTGTACAAACCGTCCCCAGACACATGTATTAATGATGAATTCCCCTTATCTCTATACCGCTATATCTCGGCGGTATAGTCGCAACACTATAGCAAACAGAATACGTTTTGTTTTTCTTCACTTTACGGTACAGAATCACCACCAGCATGGCGCTTGTCAGCCTCTCCCTGCATTATTCAGACTGATCTCTCAAAGGCCATACATTTGTCACCTACAGCTAGCCAGTGGTCCCTGTGTGTGCGTGGGTGCATGTGGGTGCATGTGTGTGTGTGTGTATGTACGCACGCATAGGTGTGTGTGTGAGGGTATGCATAGCTGTGTGTGTGTGTGTGTGTGTGTAGGTGTGTGTGTGTGTGTGTGTGTGTGTGTGTGTGTGTGTGTGTAGGTGTGTGTGTGTGTGTGTGTGTAGGTGTGTGCGCATAGGTGTGTGTGTGTGTGTTTTCAGGGGAAGGGAGAGGGGGGGAAATGTTAAACATGGTTAGACGCATTTGTGTGCGTTTTCCATCTCCTATTCCGCTGTCAGCAAGAGGCATATTTTTTTCCGAAGATCTTAAATTGTTATGTTTGATTTAGATTTGTTTTTATCTCTTTGTTTTCCATTACAACTCTCTCTCTCTCTCTTTCTTTCATTTATTATACACACACACACACACAAAAGAAAAAAAAGAAACTGAAAAGAAGAGACAGCGAAGAGGCGAAGTGGAAACAAATGAAGGCTGGGACAGAGACAGACAGCGCGAACGATGCGGCAAAAACTAAAGTGAACAAAAAACAACCAGCTCCGCAACAGCTGTGAGAGAGGAGATGAAAGAGGGACAGACAAAGGAGAGAAAGGGGAGAGGAGACATCCTGCTGTCAGAGAGCGCTGTAATCACAACCAGATGTCCCCCCCCAGTGGACTGGGAGCCCCCTGTGTTCACCACCATTCATTTCAAAGGTTCATGTTTTTACGCAGGGTTTAGGGGCTTCACCCGCGGGTCACTGCCTTGTGTTTGTCTTGAGGCTCACTCCAATGCTTCCTTGTTTAATCACTCAACACAATCGGCCAGTGTGTGTGTGTGTGTGTGTGTGTGTGCAAGCTGACCTTAGGAGAGGCGTATAGGTGGCGTGTTGAATATATTGTATTGATGCGCCGAATTAATTCAGTGAATGAGAAATTTAAAAAAAAACCTTTGACACGCATCTCATTGACCGCGGTTGAACAAATATCATTCAAAGCTCAGAGCGAACAGTGAACTGTTTCTGAGTTTGGACTGTTGAGCAAGTCTGACGACCGCCGTCGCAGGTCAGCTCCATCAGTGAGACTGTTCCAGGTTTTGTATTAACTTTTTTTTGTTTGTTTTAGATATTGAATGTCAGTAAGAATTGACATTTTTTATATTTGAGTTACTTTGTTAGAATTGAATAGATACTTGAGCTGATTTGCAAACTGGCAGCATATTGCTATTCCCACATTATGTTCGTTGCCATACTATTCAAACTGTTATTCAAAGTGACTTTTTACATTGTTGTCATTAATGAGCGGGTAGGCGTCAGGCGTCTTGCTCAAGGACGCCTACTGCGTAATTTGGGATTCAAACCCAGAACATTTCAACACCCTAACGACTGCTACACGGCCTTTAGAAATGCAAGACATGGAGGATGTTATAAGTGGAAGACATTGTGGTTCAGCCTGTGAGAGAGACCGCTACCTGTGGGAAATCACCAGCAGTGGGAGGGGGGCTTCAGCATACCCAGTGTATTCATTTGCTATTCATGCTATGTCTCTCTCTCTCTCTCTCTCTCTCTCTCTCTCTCTCTCTCTCTCTCTCTCTCTCTCTCTCTCAGCCGCCAGAAGTGTAGCAGGGAGTGGGGGGTCATTAGGCCCACTAGCATTTCTGGGCTAAAGCCTAGCCATGGGTGGGCTACAGGTGCATCACACCGGTTTCAATTAGTGCTGAGAAGTAGTCAGTGTGTGTGTGTGTGTGTGTGTGTGTGTGTCAGGCACAGAACACACCTGGAAGAACGTGGGTCAGTTGTTGTTGATACCCAAATACTGAGTCTCACAAGCACAAGGTTCAAGTCGTGTGTTTTCTTTCAGCTCAAATGGGTATTTTGTGTCAACACATGGAAATGAACTTGACAAAGCTGCACTTTGTATATTTTCATCCCGCAGGAACACATGTAGAAAAACCGGGAATAGAAATTGAGATCTTGTTTTGACCAGATAGGGTTTTAAATGTAGCGATGGGCATATGACCGCAGCGGTCTCTCACGCAGCGGAGTAACACAAACATTAATAACCTCCACTCGTTCAGCACCAATCTGCCCTCTTGAGCTTTATATACACAAACACGCACACACACACACACACACACACGCCCACACACATAGCCTGTGAAGATGGCGGGGGCCACCATCCAATCAGCAGGAGTAATTATGCATAATAAGTGGTCTTTAAGCCAATGGAAATACTTCACTAGTGTGACTCAGCATTTTAAAATGGCAGCTGGGAAAAAGAGGGGGTTAAAGGCACCGAGCGCCAGCGCTACTGTGGATAGGACTCTGAGCCTCTGTGTCTCTTTCGATGCAATTGATGTCTGCATTGTGCTGTTAAACTAAAGGGGTATTGTACGCGTTGCATAAGGCTTTTCTCACCGGGAGCCACATAATGGCTCGGTATTTTCCAGACGCAGATGTTTACAGTGTTCTTTTGATTTTTTTGATTTGTAATATTGAAAAAAACCCAACTAAGGGTTTGATCTGTAGCCTTTGTGGTCTCTGTTTGCATAAAGGGCAATTCCCGGCGGGCCTAAAGGCCGCGTGTAACAATTGTGTATTATTTAGCATGCGATGTCGGGCGGTGGTAAAATGAGGCGGCTCTTAAGGGCGACCGTGCGAAAGGCTTGAAAAGCGAGAGTGGGTCGACCAGCTGAATACATGTTGGATATGTCATTCATGGTCAGGGATAGAATGGGATTGAATAGGGACACAAATATAATTAGGATAATTAGGATCATTTTTCCGGTAATGGTCACCTACAGTGAATTTTGTAGCGGTTTTTTTTAAGCATGTTTATCGTTCATGTTAGTATTCGTTAATAGTAATAGTCATAATAGGAGTATTCATTAGTTCCGTACAATACGTGATTTAAGTCTTAGCCAACATCTACAGGGAATCACAGATAACTAGCTAGTGAGAGAGAGAGAGAGAGAGAGAGAGAGAGAGAGAGAGGGAGAGAGGGAGTGCTTCTAGTGGAGAGTGTGCTTGGCTCTGAAGACCTCTTTAAAACTTCTTTGGTTATGATGTGATTGGTTAATTGGGAGGGGATGTGGAAAGTGAACTATGTGCTTATCTCATACTTTGCCACTAATGGGCGGAAAATATCCTCATCTCTGCTCCCCCTTGCCCTCATCCCCCTCCACAGAGCTTGAACCCAAAACGCGTCTTCATAAGTTAGTGCTCATTCAGTCCAAGTGAATAGATTTAGCATCCTAGATTTATATCATATTTCCATTCGCCTCGCCATGTCTTCCTCTCTGGGTAGCCGCAGTTTGAGCTACGGTGGTAAGTTACTGTTAGTTTGTTATTGTTACTGTAACAAAAACAGCTAACTCGCGCTCAAATTCATACACTCTCTGCCAAATTCCTTTTCTCCTGTTCTTGACCCCAAAGATACCCTGCATTTCACTTATGCTAGTGCTGCCTTGTTAAAATGTGTTACGTGTGTGTGTATGTGTGTGTGTGTGTGTGGGTATGTGTGTGTGTGTGTGTGTGTGTTTGTGTATGTGCTTGTGCTTGTGTGTGTGTGTGTGTGTGTGTGTGTGTGCATATGTATATGAATTATTTATTTATGTATCCATTTATTTATTAATTCACTGATACATTTAATTATTTACGCATCTATTCATTTGTTCAATTATTCATTCACTCATTTGCTGTCTATCTGGATACATAGGTATAGCTGCACGCAGATGTATCTGAACATGTGTTAAGATGACAAAACACCATTACCAATGTGTGCCCATAAGATTCAGATCCACCACATATCCCTGAACTTAAAGGACCACGACTCTTAAACAGGAAACTCTTAAACTTTTTAAGATATTGATTTTCCCATGAACAGCGGCGTGGAAATCATGTGCACGCTTTTTTTCGCCTCTTTCCCGGCCTTCCCACCGGCTGTCATCATCAGTGTGTCCATCCGGAGTCAGAGGGGACTCAGGTTCTCACCAGTGATGTCGCAGATCTGTCGCCAGCTGCTATTCGCTGTCCAGCGTCGTGGCTGCGGTGTGTGACGGTACACAGAGAGGTCATCTGATCATCTGATGAGCTAATTGTGTTCTTTCTTTAAACACAGACTCCAGACAGGTCTCCATTTTTTGTTTACAAAGAGAGTAAGCCGCGAAGATGTGTTTTGTTGCTGTAAAATACACTAATTGAAAAACAAAAAAAAGAAAAGAAAAAACTGTTTTCTGCTTTCTTTTGTTGTTTTCAATATCGATGCTCATCAGGCTTTCTTTTTGTTTGCCAATGTTTACGTGTGGTTGAATTTATTATGGGGTGTAGTGGGAGTGAAATGCCTGGAGCAAGAAAGAAAAAAAAAATTCTCATTATTTGCAACTCAATCATCGATCTTGCATGGCATTACAACTTATTGTGCAGCCCATTGTAGAGAAATATTGTATATGCATCCTATTTTTTCTGCTGAGTCAAAGGCACCATGAGAAATGAGGCTCAGTGACCATAGTGTAATCGGAGCTACACAGTCTAATGAAGAAATTAATGAACAGAAGATGCTCCCACTTGGCTTGAGTTGCAATTTGTGTATGATCATAGCACGTCCTCATGGAGCAAAAAATGAAAAAGTTAAATTCATTACATTCTGTAAAATGTGAAATTGTGCTGCTTTGCACTTTCCAACTGCCCTCTCAAATTAAGAGTACACGTCCAGAGTGCATGTCAAGGCCAGTGTGT
>JAOPHQ010000984.1:0-40000 GCA_030340625.1 Merluccius polli
TGATTCTGATACCTGAGCAGACTACTGACTATAAAGGTACACACACCCCTGTGTTTTCATCTGTAGGGAACACTGCAGAAGTTTGTCGATGACGTGTTTGTTGCCATCCTGAATACCAAACATCCTCCGCCCATCGCCGTTCGCTTCTTCTTTGACTTCCTGGATGACACAGCAGAGAAGCACTCCATCGATGACCCTGAGACAGTCCACATCTGGAAGACTAACAGGTAACAGACTAGCTAGGAGGTCAGGGTTAGGTCTGGAAGACTACCAGGTAACAGACTAGGAGGTTAGGTCTGGAAGACTACCAGGTAACAGACTAGGAGGTCAGGGTTAGGGAAGACTACCAGGTAACAGACTAGCTAGGAGGTCAGGTTAGGGTAAGTTACTGACTTTCTTCTGTCCCAGTCTTCCTCTGAGGTTCTGGGTGAACATCCTGAAGAACCCCCAGTTTGTGTTCGATGTCCAGGTGACAGACAGCATGGATGCCGTTCTGTCTGTCATCGCTCAGACCTTCATCGATTCCTGCACCACCTCCGAACACAAAGTGGGCCGAGTAAGTCTGTCTGTCCTCTCTCTGCATACTGTGTGTTCATCTGCCAACAGAACTGTTGTAAATGTTCCACTTTGTTAGAAGTGTGAATAGATACTGTACTGTATGAATAGATACTGTAAAATGAAAATGTCCCACTGTGTTGCATACACAACTATCAATAGAATAAATAAATAGATCTATAATGAATAGATCTATTGTAATACAATTGTGTTCTAGGTGGTTGCTATGGTTTTCTGGGTGGTTGCTAGGGTGTTCTAGGTTGTTGCTATGGTTATCTAGGTGGTTTATATGGTGTTCTAGTTGGTTGCTATGGTGTTGTGGGTAGGGTGTTCTATGTTATTGCTATGGTGTTCTGGGTGGTTGCTATGGTGTTCTAGGTGGTTGCTATGGTGTTCTAGGTGGTTTCTACTGTGTTCTATGTTATTGCTAGGGTGTTCAAGGTGGTTGCTATGGTGTTCTAATTGGTTGCTAGGGTATTCTGGGTGGCTGCTATGGTATTCTGGGTGGTTGCTATGGTATTCTGGGTGGTTGCTAGGGTATTCTAGGTGGTTGCTGTATGAAGTATGAAGGAGGAGTTTGGGAATAATAATAATAGTTTAGTGAGGGAATTGTGTTATTTTAACAGCTGTTTTAATTTTAAACTGATTTTTAGATTTCAATGTGTGTATGTGGAGTTTAAAAGTTTGAATACTAAAAGTATAAATTGTATAACAGTTTTATCCATAAAAGTTTGGATAGTAAGGTAGTACATAAAGTTTGAATTATTGTTCGAGCATAAAGTATGAAGGAGTTGAGTAGGGAAGTTTGGGAGTAATACTAATACTAATAATAATAATAATAATAATAATAATAATAATGTATAATAAGTATGATAGACAGAGCCGTTTCTAGGCATATGAAACCCCCCCCGTTAGACATGATAACATAGGGGCCCCCAAAATTTTGATCTCGCATAGGGCCCCCAAACAGCTAGAAACGGCCCTGATGATAGATAACAGGAGTTTTACTGTGATTTGTGTTGTTTAGGATTCTCCTGTTAATAAGCTGCTGTACGCCAGGGAGATCCCGCGATACAAACAGCTAGTGGAGCGGTGAGTATTATATTATATTATATTATATTATATTATATTATATTATATTATATATTATAGTGTCTCCTGTCTGTGGTCTGTAGTGTTTTGGGTATTGACTGTTGTTTCTATTGTGTAATGGATTTAAAACTTTACAGAAGACAGAAACTTCACAGTAAAGGTTATGGGTTATGGGTTAGGTTATGGGTTAGTATGGGTTAGTATGGGTTACCTGGTAGTCTGGAAGACTACCAGGTAACAGACTAGCTAGGAGGTTATGGGTTAGGTTATGTAGCATGTAAATAAAGGTTATGGGTTATGGGTTAGGTTATGGGTTAGGTTATGTAGCATGTAAATAACGGTTATAGGTTATGGGTTAGGTTATGTAGCATGTAAATAAAGGTTATGGGTTAGGTTATGGGTTATGGGTTAGGTTATGTAGCATGTAAATAAAGGTTATGGGTTAGGTTATGGGTTAGGTTATAGGTTATGGGTTCGGTTATGGGTTAGGTTATGTAGCATGTAAATAAAGGTTATGGGTTAGGTTATGGGTTAGGTTATGTAGCATGTAAATAACGGTTATGGGTTATGGGTTAGGTTATGTAGCATGTAAATAAAGGTTATGGGTTAGGTTATGGGTTATGGGTTAGGTTATGGGTTATGGGTTAGGTTATGGGTTATGGGTTAAGTTATGGGTTAGGTTATGTAGCATGTAAATAAAGGTTATGGGTTATGGGTTAGGTTATGGGTTAGGTTATGGGTTATAGGTTAGGTTATGGGTTAGGTTATGGGTTAGGTTATGGGTTAGGTTATGTAGCATGTCCTAACTACAGCTCACCAAGTCAAGTATGCTTGCTGTAGAGCATATGTGATAATGTTATGGTTGACAGAATGTGGCTAATCGGTTGGCTAGTGGGTTAGTGGGTTGGCTAATCGGTTGGCTAGTGGGTTAGTGGGTTGGCTAATCGGTTGGCTAGTGGGTTAGTGGGTTGGCTAGTGGGTTGGCTAGTGGGTTGGCCAGTCAGTTGGCCAGTCAGTTGACCAGTCGGTTGACCGGTGTGTTGGCTAGTAGTGACTAGAGAGATAGCAGAGAGAAACAAATATAGTTAACATGTGTGTGTGCTTGTGTGTGTGTGTGTGTGTGTGTGTGTGTGTGTGTGTGTGCGTGTGTGTGTGTGTGTGTGTGTGTGTGTGTGTGTGTGTGTGTGTGTGTGTGTGTGTGTGTGTGTGTGGTTTGTGCAGTTATTACAGCGACATTCACAGCGCAGCTTCTGGCTGTTACCAAGAGATGAACTCCACCCTCACAGAACTATCAGGGGTAACACACACACACACACACACACACACACACACACACACACACACACACATACACACACACACACACACACACACACACACACACACACACACACACACACACACACATACGTCTTTACAACTATGCTTATTCATGTCATGGTAATAATATATGTCTCTCTCCTTCTCTCCACCTGTCTCTCTCTCCACCTGTTTCTCTCTACCTGTCTCTCTCTCTACCTGTCTCTCTCTCCACCTGTTTCTCTCTACCTGTCTCTCTCTACCGTCTCTCTACCTGTCTTTCCCTCTACCTGTCTCTCTCTACCTGTGTCTCTCTACCTTTCTCTCTCTACCTGTCTCTCTCTCTACCCATCTCTCTCTACATGTCTCTCTCTACCTGCCTATCCGCCTGTCTCTCTCTACCCGTCTCTCTACCTGACGCTCTATACCTGTCTCTCTCTCTCTCTCTCTCTCTCTACCCGTCTCTCCCTCTTCCTGTCTCTCACTCTCTACCCGTCTTTCTCTCTACCTGTCTCTCTACCTGTCTCTTTCTACCTGTCTCTCTCTACCTGTCTCTCTCTATTTGTCTATCTCTACCTGTCTCTTTCTACTCTTTCGCCTCCAGAGTTTTGCATCTGAGATGAGCAGTCTGGTGGCACTTCATGAACTCTACAAGTACATCAATAAATACTACGACCAGGTACTATATACTATGAATAAATACTATGACCAGGTACTATATACTATGAATAAATACTACGACCAGGTACTATATACTATGAATAAATACTACGACCAGGTACTATATACTATGAATAAATACTATGACCAGGTACTATATACTATGAATAAATACTATGACCAGGTACTATGTTAGGTGTACCTATATGTTAGGTGATGATGTGCTATATACTGTTTATATAATGTATATTTTAATATATATATACATATGTGTTTACATATGTATATATATTAAAATATACTTTGTTGTACTATATACTGTATACTACATATATTTATGTTAATATGTATGAATCTATATGGTGAAGACAGTCCATTGGCCTACAGACTATATGTATATTTATATATATTTATATTTATTAGGTGATGTCATCTCTTGAGGAGGACAGTGGAGGTCAGAAGATGCAGTTGGCCTACAGACTCCAGCAGGTGGCAGCTCTACTGGAGAACAAGGTCACTGACCTCTGATAACCCCGGCTGACCTCTGACCTCTGATAACCCCGGCTGACCTCTGAACCTGGAGAGACAGGAAGTTCATTTTGACAAGACCAGTGAAATCTGGTTTGCTTTCTGTGAGGGAAGGGAGGGCAATACTAGTACTAGTACTACATACTCCTGAAATACTAGTTCTACTAAAATACTAGTCTAGAGTATTCATCCATATTACATTACTAATAATTTGCTTGTCTACACTGGTTTATTATAGTCTGGTTTATTAAGACACGTTCCGTTGACTACTGCAGTTTAGTAGTTCATACATTTCATTGAAGACAATCTAATCAACCAAAAGTCAGAGCTGCTGTGGAAAAACTCCCAGAATGCTGTCTGAGGTCCTAGACTTGGACAGTTGTCTGAGATCCTAGACTTGGACAGTTGTCTGAGATCCTAGACTTGGACAGTTGTCTGAGATCCTAGACTTGGACAGTTGTCTGAGATCCTAGACTTGGACAGTTGTCTGAGATCCTAGACTTGGACAGTTGTCTGAGATCCTAAGGTGTGTCTGAAATCGCGCACTTCTATACTTACTCTTACTTTTTTGAGTGCACTTTGCGCAAAAACGGAGAGTGCGCCAAAGCGCAGTGCACTGGAAATACGCCGGTGGCGCACTCAAAACGATCTAAAATTTGAGTGTGGACCGATGGACACTTTCCACACTCAACGGCCGCCATTTTGTCTACATAGCGGAAGGGGCGGAGTCAAAAATGGAGGACACAGGAGTAACAGTTGAGACCAACGCGCTCTACAAATGTAAAATAATATTGAATATGTAAATTAATATATATTAATATATTTCATAGGTAAATAAACTTACCGGTAGGCCGTTTTCCGCCAGGAGGAAAACGAAAAAATACCACCGAAGAAGAACCGTCAAACTGCAAACTCATTTCCGGTCGGCGCGCGAAGGCTGTTGACAGTGCGCTGTAGAAATGAGAGCACTGCGCCTTTAAGTGTACTGTAGGGATAATGAAGTGCACTCAACGTAAGTGCGCGATTTCAGACACAGCACTAGACTTGGACAGTTGTCTGAGATCCTAGACTTGGACAGTTGTCTGAGATCCTAGACTTGGACAGTTGTCTGAGATCCTAGACTTGGACAGTTGTCTGAGATCCTAGACTTGGACAGTTTTCTGAGATCCTAGACTTGGACAGTTGTCTGAGATCCTAGACTTGGACAGTTTTCTGAGATCCTAGACTTGGACAGTTTTCTGAGATCCTAGACTTGGACAGTTGTCTGAGATCCTAGACTTGGACAGTTTTCTGAGATCCTAGACTTGGACAGTTTTCTGAGATCCTAGACTTGGACAGTTGTCTGAGATCCTAGACTTGGACAGTTGTCTGAGATCCTAGACTTGGACAGTTTTCTGAGATCCTAGACTTGGAAAGTTTTCTGAGATCCTAGACTTGGACAGCTGTCTGAGATCCTAGACTTGGACAGTTGTCTGAGATCCTAGACTTGGACAGTTGTCTGAGATCCTAGACTTGGACAGTTGTCTGAGATCCTAGACTTGGACAGTTTTCTGAGATTGTGATTTTGTCATTTTTGAGGTTAGTGGCGGAGATAGCTTCAGTATTTTACGATTATGTTTACTGACATGTTTAAAATCTCCAGACAATAGGGAACATTTAGCAATACGCTAGTTAGGAGGTAAGCCCCAAACTTAATGTGAGAGATGAGAGTAAATGATTGTGTGTAAATGATTTATTCTTATGAAATCACACATGTGCCTATTTATTTAATTACCAATTACCATTACTGAGTTATCCATGTCCATCTGCCTGTATGTCTGTCTGCCTGTCTGTCTTTTTGCCTGTCTGTCTGCATGTACACTGTACACTGCAACTCTATTCCTATCATTCAGACTGTGTGTGTGTGTGTGTGTGTGTGTGTGTGTGTGTGTGTGTGTGTGTGTGTGTGTGCGTGTGCGTGTGCGTGTGTGTGTGTGTTTGTATAAACTTATTTTGTGAGTTGTGGATTGTGGTTTCTACTTCCTGTTTTCTACTTCCTGTTTTCTACTTCTAACTTCTAATACTTTACCTTCACATTCTTTACCTGCTTCTAGTATAAAGATATATCTTTCTATCTTTATAAAGACTATATTCTAGTATAATGATATTGCTATCTTTATACTATAGAGCGATATAGAGGTAGAGATCCTACCTCCTCTAATCTTACAGAGATCCTAGAAGACAGAATCTTTATATCTTCTTGTTGTTAAGCCGTTTATATCTGTTTGCATGATGAACATTATGTTACTATGAACATTGCTTTTTCCATTTGGATAAAATAGATGATAGTACATAGTATGTATATATATACTATAGTACATACCAGTATGTGAGTATGTATATATATATATATATATATATATATATATATATATATATATATATATATATATATATATATATATGTATGTGTGTGTGTGTGTGTGTTTGTGTATATAGAGAGAGAGAGAGAGAGAGAGAGAGAGAGAGAGAGAGAGAGAGAGAGAGAGAGAGAGAGAGAGAGGGAGAGAGAGGGAGAGAGGGAGGGTGTGATGACGACATAGATTCTTCACTTCTTTATTCTTTCGCCATCATTGACCTTTAACCTCTGGGTTCAGATAGTGCTGATGTGGCCCAATGTACAGGTTGACCTTAACTCAGAAGGCCATTTTTTATTACATTTTCTATAAGGGAATACATTTTTAATGTGATTTGTAAAATGATAAAATTTGCCTGGAACAATTCAATGTTTTTTATGGTTGTTGTGTATAGTTTGCTAGCATGGTGTGAATATTGTAAATAGTAAGGATAATAAACGTTTGAATATGTTTCTCTTTTTCTTCCATGGAAAATGTTTACAATTCAAAGATCCAACGAATAAAACTCTAATTTTAACGTCTCGTCTGTCTTCATGTAATATGGATTACAAATGTAATACAGATTGGATTACAACAGAGATGGGGACCAGACTTCAGCCCTTGTACCAAAACTATTATTTCCCTGTAGATAGTGACTAGAAAAGCCCTCCCAAGATAGACAGGTAGGTACTAGTATCTAAAAAGATAGACAGGTAGGTACTAATATCTAAAAAGATAGACAGGTAGGTACTAGTATCTAAAAAGATAGACAGGTAGGTACTAATATCTAAAAAGATAGACAGGTAGGTACTAATATCTAAAAAGATAGACAGGTAGGTACTAATATCTAAAAAGATAGACAGGTAGGTACTAGTATCTAAAAAGATAGACAGGTAGGTACTAATATCTAAAAAGATAGACAGGTAGGTACTAGTATCTAAAAAGATAGACAGGTAGGTACTAATATCTAAAAAGATAGACAGGTAGGTACTAGTATCTAAAAAGATAGACAGGTAGTGTTGTGCTGTTCATTGAGGAAGAAGGCCGCCGACACAGGATCGCTTTTAACTCACTTTATTTGTTTAGCTTTACGTATATTATCTATGAAGCAAAAGGAGAGGTATGTATAGGTCACGCGTGGAGCGACCCCTTAGCTGGATATCTAACAGATACGCTGCCTGGAGGGTTTCTGCTCTTCCCCCCGGATCTGTGGTTTGGTAGTACCTGGGCAGGCGTGGCCTCTATGACGCATACTATGCTCTGATTGGCTAGTGTTGAGCGCCCGCCCCCAGTGTATTATGTGTGCCGCCATCTGGTGGCCAGGTGCGGTTAATACAGCTTATATATTTGTTTCTATTCCCTAGTGGCTATGTGAGGATATTACAGTCTGTTGATACATATGTGCGGTTATACTGTATATTCGTCACAGTAGGTACTAATATCTAAAAAGATAGACAGGTAGGTACTAATATCTAAAAAGATAGACAGGTAGGTACTAATATCTAAAAAGATAGCCAGGTAGGTACTAATATCTAAAAATATAGACAGGTAGGTACTAATATCTAAAAAGATAGACAGGTAGGTACTAATATCTAAAAAGATAGACAGGTAGGTACTAGTATCTAAAAAGATAGACAGGTAGGTACTAGTATCTAAAAAGATAGACAGGTAGGTACTAATATCTAAAAAGATAGACAGGTAGGTACTGCATTAATGTTGACCAATCACGTTGCTCGGTCATTGGCTGAAGTGTCTGGCCTACTTTCTCATAATAAAAGGTTTATTGTTGTTATTTTTACGACTGCATGCTGTTGTTTATATGAATATACATCTTAATAAATCCGATCAAAGTGAATCGATCATCAGTACAACAGTGCTGATCAATCTTTCTTGTTACTCTGGGAAGGCAAACACGTCATGAGACTTTAACCAAACGGACATCTTCAACTATAACTTACAGCTTTAACTATAACTTACAGCTTTAACTATAACTTAAAGATAACTTTATCTTTAATGTGTTTATAGAGAGGTGCAGGAATGAGTCCTGAAACCCGAAAATCCGTTAGCAGGTTGGCACTTCCGGTTCCCTCGTCTCCAAGGCAACAGGTTTTCTGAATGGGTTTTTGGTGAGATGTCTGAAATAAGGTCTGTGTTTAACACCAGCTTAAGAGATTTACATGTTTTGTTTTACGACATAAGATACGTCAATAAATACCCCACTCGTGAATTTTGAAGCTTTAACGTGTCTTAAAAAATTCTGGCGATTGCATTTACGCTTCAAAAATCATAAAAGTATAAAAGTGTTCATTGGTGAAGATTATCTCGCTTAACAAAACGTGTGAGGGTTACGTCTGATCTGTTCGGACGCCTGCTGCCCACAGCGCATGCGCCAATCCGTCCGCTGACTGTCACAGCTGTTCTGAGAGCTGTGGCACGGCGCATGCGCCAATCCGTCCGCTGACTGTCACAGCTGTTCTGGGAGCGGTGGCACGGCGCATGCGCCGAGCCATGACACCGGCGAAGAAATGAGCCCAAAATAACCTGAGCAGATACTCTTAAGTACTGTAGTGTTACTAGCCCTAGTTACCCTAGTTACCCAATACTGAAGTAGTACAACTACTAGGCGGTCGGCTTCTCTAGCTGGGAGGGACTGTAACCTGGCGACGATGCTGATAGGTAAAGAACTGCTACTAGTACTGCTAGTATGAGGACTAGTATCTGGAGGTACTGGGGTACTGCATGCTGTCCAGGAGGGTCATACTAGTACTAGTACTAGTACTAGTAGTACTGCTAGTATGAGGACTAGTATCTGGAGGTACTGGGGGGTACTGCATGCTGTCCAGGAGGGTCATACTAGTACTAGTACTACTAGTACTACTAGTATGAGGACTAGTATCTGGAGGTACTGCATGCTGTCCAGGAGGGTCATACTATTACTAGTACTAGTACTACTAGTACTACTAGTACTAGTACTAGTATCTGGGGGTACTGCATGCTGTCCAGGAGGGTCGTGCTAGCGCCAGATGCTAAGCTAAGACACTCTTTACTAAACCCAGTTCTGACCGGGCTACGCAGCACATTATTATTATTAGTATTATTAGTATTATTAGTATTATTATCATTGTTGTTGTTGTTGTTGTTGTTGTTATTATTAACGTGGATAAACCTCATGTTGTGCTCAGCGGTGGGCGGAGACCCGAGCAGCCGGCAGGACGGAGCCGGCAGCCGGGGGAAGAAGCAGCGGAGGAAGGGCAGGAAGCACCGGAGACCCCCCGGGGATCCGGACGGCAGGTACCCTGAATACCCGGTTAAATACCCTGAATACCCTGTTAAATACCCTGCTAAATACCCTGCGAAATACCCTGTGAAATACCCTGTTAAATACCCTAAATACCCTGTTAAATACCCTGCTAAATACCCTGTTAAATACCCTGCTAAATACCCTGTTAAATACCCTGCTAAATACCCTGTTAAATACCCTGCTAAATACCCTGCGAAATACCCTGTGAAATACCCTGTTAAATACCCTAAATACCCTGTTAAATACCCTGCTAAATACCCTGTTAAATACCCTGCTAAATACCCTGTTAAATACCCTGCTAAATACCCTGTTAAATACCCTGCGAAATACCCTGTTAAATACCCTAAATACCCTGTTAAATACCCTGTTAAATACCCTGTTAAATACCCTGCTAAATACCCTGCGAAATACCCTGTGAAATACCCTGTTAAATACCCTAAATACCCTGTTAAATACCCTGCTAAATACCCTGCTAAATACCCTAAATACCCTGTTAAATACCCTGCTAAATACCCTAAATACCCTGTTAAATACCCTGTTAAATACCCTGCTAAATACCCTGTTAAATACCCTGTTAAATACCCTGCGAAATACCCTGTGAAATACCCTGTTAAATACCCTAAATACCCTGTTAAATACCCTGTTAAATACCCTGCTAAATACCCTGCTAAATACCCTAAATACCCTGTTAAATACCCTGTTAAATACCCTGCTAAATACCCTGTTAAATACCCTGTTAAATACCCTGTTAAGTACCCTAAATACCCTGTTAAGTACCCTAAATACCCTGTTAAGTACCCTGCTAAATACCCTAAATACCCTGTTAAATACCCTGCTAAATACCCTGTTAAATACCCTGCTAAATACCCTGTTAAATACCCTAAATACCCTGTTAAGTACCCTGTTAAATACCCTGTTAAGTACCCTGTTAAATACCCTGTTAAATACCCTGTTAAGTACCCTGTTAAGTACCCTGCTGAAATACCCTCTTCTGCTCTGGAAAATGTGTTTCTATAGGCTTTCCACTGCTTTATTCTGTCCATGGGTTCACTAGGATCAGAAGCAATACACAAATATATCAATACAGATCAAAGCAGTATCTAGATTGAATAAGGATGTACGGATGTAGGACTGTTAGGATGTAGGACTGTAAGGATGTACAGCAGCAAGGATGTAGGACTGTAAGGATGTAGGACTGTAAGGATGTACGGCTGTAAGGATGTACGGCTGTAAGGATGTACGGCAGCAAGGATGTAGGACTGTAAGGATGAATGGCTGTAAGGATGTAGTACTGTAAGGATGTATGGCAGCAAGGATGTAGGACTGTATGGATGTAGTACTGTAAGGATGTACGGCTGTAAGGATGTACAGCAGCAAGGATGTAGGACTGTAAGGATGTACGGCTGTAAGGATGAACGGCTGTAAGGATGTAGTACTGTAAGGATGTATGGCAGCAAGGATGTAGGACTGTAAGGATGTAGTACTGTAAGGATGTATGGCAGCAGGGATGTAGGACTGTAAGGATGTAGGACTGAGCTTGTAGGGCCGTAAAAGTGTATGACTGTAAGAGTGTATGGCTGTAAGAGTGTAGGGCTGTTAGGATGTAGGACTATAAGGATGTAAATGTGTAGGACTGTAAGGATGCACAACTGTAAGGATGTACGGCTGTAAGGATGCACAACGCTAAGAATGTAGGGCTGTAAGGATGTAGGGCTGTAAGGATGTAGGGCTGTAAAGATGTAGCACTGTAAAGATGTAGGGCTATAAGGATGTAGGACTATAAGGATGTAAGGATGTAGGACTGTAAGGGTGTATGGCTGTAAGGATGTAGCACTGTAAAGATGTAGGGTTATAAGGATGTAGGACTATAAGGATGTAGGACTGTAAGGGAGTAGGGCTATAAGGATGTAGGACTGTAAGGATGTAGGACTGTAAGGATGTAGGAATGTAAGGGAGTAGGGCTATAAGGATGTAGGACTGTAAGGATGTAGGACTGTAAGGGAGTAGGGCTATAAGGATGTAGGACTATAAGGATGTAAGGATGTAGGACTGTAAGGATGTAGGACTGTAAGGGAGTAGAGCTATAAGGATGTAGGACTATAAGGATGTAAGGATGTCGGACTGTAAGGATGTAGGACTGTAAGGGTGTAGGGCTATAAGGATGTAGGACTATAAGGATGTAAGGATGTAGGGCTGTAAGGGAGTAGAGCTATAAGGATGTAGGACTATAAGGATGTAAGGATGTAGGGCTGTAAGGATGTAGGACTGATGCTGTAGGAATTATGAAGATGAAAGTACAATGCTTTTGCTTTCAGTTGTTTTTCTTTTAATTGGCAAATAGACACTTCTATAACTACATAGCAATAGAGTACAAGTTGGGTATAAATATATAATATAAATATATATGTTGGGTATAAATATATAATATAAATATATATGTTGGGTATAATACACAATATCAGAAATGGACAAAATTAACTTTTAAATAATCTGTGTTTGGTGAATTAAAACAAATTAATCTAATCATCTAATATTTAATGAGGTAGTGGGTGTGATGGATGGGTATGGATGGTTGAGTCTGGATGGTTGAGTCTGGATGGTTGAGTCTGGATGGATGGTTGAGTCTGGATGGATGGGTCTGATGGTTGAGTCTGGATGGATGGTTGAGTCTGGATGGATGGTTGAGTCTGGATGGATGGGTCTGGATGGATGGGTCTGGATGGTTGAGTCTGGACGGATGGTTGAGTCTGGATGGATGGGTCTGGATGGTTGAGTCTGGATGGATGGTTGAGTCTGGATGGATGGTTGAGTCTGGATGGATGGATGGGTCTGGATGGATGGGTCTGGATGGATGGTTGAGTCTGGAATGGTTGGGTCTGGATGGTTGGGTCTGGATGGATGGGTCTGGATGGATGGGTCTGATGGATGGGTCTGGATGGATGGGTCTGGATGGATGGTTGGTTGGGTCTGGATGGATGGTTGAGTCTGGAATGGTTGGGTCTGGATGGTTGGGTCTGGATGGATGGGTCTGGATGGATGGGTCTGGATGGATGGGTCTGGATGGATGGGTCTGGATGGATGGTTGGTTGGGTCTGGATGGATGGTTGGGTCTGGATGGTTGAGTCTGGATGGTTGAGTCTGGAAGGATGTTGGGTCTGGATGGATGGATGAGTCTGGATGGATGAGTCTGGATGGTTGAGTCTGGATGGATGGATGAGTCTGGATGGATGGATGAGTCTGGATGGATGGGTCTGGATGGATGGATGGGTCTGGATGGATGGTTGAGTCTGGATGGTTGAGTCTGGAATGGTTGGGTCTGGATGGTTGGGTCTGGATGGATGGGTCTGGATGGTTGAGTCTGGATGGACGGTTGAGTCTGGATGGTTGGGTCTGGATGGTTGGTTGGGTCTGGATGGTTGAGTCTGGATGGATGGATGGGTCTGGATGGATGGGTCTGGATGGTTGAGTCTGGATGGATGGTGATGGTTGAGTCTGGAATGGTTGGGTCTGGATGGATGGGTCTGGATGGATGGGTCTGGATGGATGGGTCTGGATGGATGGTTGGGTCTGGATGGATGGTTGGGTCTGGATGGATGGTTGAGTCTGGATGATTGAGTCTGGATGGATGGATGAGTCTGGATGGGTGGTTGGGTCTGGATGGATGGATGAGTGGTTGGGTCTGGATGGATGGATCTGGATGGATGGATGGATGGTTGGTCTGGGATGGATGGTTGGGTCTGGATGGTTGGATGAGTCTGGATGGATGGTTGAGTCTGGATGGGTGGTTGGGTCTGGGATGGATGGTTGGGTCTGGATGGATGGTTGAGTCTGGATGGATGGTTGGGTCTGGGATGGATGGTTGAGTCTGGATGGATGGTTGAGTCTGGATGATTGAGTCTGGATGGATGGATGAGTCTGGATGGATGGTTGGGTCTGGGATGGATGGTTGAGTCTGGATGGATGGTTGAGTCTGGATGATTGAGTCTGGATGGATGGATGAGTCTGGATGGATGGTTGGGTCTGGGATGGATGGTTGAGTCTAGATGGATGGTTGAGTCTGGATGATTGAGTCTGGATGGATGGATGAGTCTGGATGGATGGTTGAGTCTGGATGATTGAGTCTGGATGGTTGGATGAGTCTGGATGGATGTTGGGTTGAGTCTAGGGCTGAACGACTTGGGAAAATAATCTAATTGTGATTTTTTTTAAGGATGTAGGACTGTAAGGATGTAGGACTATAAGGATGTAAGGATGTAGGACTGTAAGGGTGTAGAGCTGTAAGGATGTAGGACTGTAAGGATGTAGGACTATAAGGATGTAAGGATGTAGGGCTGTAAGGATGTAGGACTGTAAGGGTGTAGGACTGTAAGGGTGTAAGGATGTAGGGCTGTAAGGATGTAGGACTGTAAGGATGTAGGACTGTAAGGGTGTAGGACTGTAAGGGTGTAAGGATGTAGGACTGTAAGGATGTAGGACTGTAAGGATGTAGGGCTGTAAGGATGTAGGACTGTAAGGATGTAGGGCTGTAAGGATGTAGGACTGTAAGGATGTAGGGCTGTAAATTGGCATGCAGTAACATGCAGTTTTAATTGGCAAATAGACACTTCTATAACTACATAGCAAGAGTCCAAGTTGGGTATAAATATATAATATAAATATATATGTTGGGTATAATACACAATTAACTTTTAAATATACGGTATGGCAACCTGGCTACAATGTGTGTGTGTGTGGGGGGGGGGGGGGGGGGGGGCGTGTTGTACACCGTCACCTGGGCAGGCAGACACCTGGGCAGGCAGACACCTGGGCAGGCAGACACCTGGGCAGGCAGACACCTGGGCAGGCAGACACCTGGGCAGGCAGACACCTGGGCAGGCAGACACCTGGGCAGACAGACACCTGGGCAGGTAGACACCTGGGCAGACAGACACCTGGGCAGACAGAAACCTGGGCAGGCAGACGCCTGGGCAGGCAGACACCTGGGCAGGCAGACACCTGGGCAGGTAGACACCTGGGCAGACAGACGCCTGGGCAGACAGACGCCTGGGCAGACAGACGCCTGGGCAGGTAGACACCTGGGCAGACAGACACCTGGGCAGACAGACACCTGGGCAGACAGAAACCTGGGCAGGCAGACACCTGGGCAGGCAGACACCTGGGCAGGCAGACACCTGGGCAGACAGACACCTGGGCAGGCAGACACCTGGGCAGGCAGACACCTGGGCAGGCAGACACCTGGGCAGACAGACACCTGGGCAGACAGACACCGCTGGACACACTGGGACTCGCGTATTTAGTTCACCGCATCACATTGCTTATTCAGAGAACATTTCTACCAAAACAGCGTTGAAACCGTATAAACTGCTATTGTTTTTAATACATACACCACAGCAGCGCTATGCTGCTTTACATTTAAATGTGGGGACGTAAAACGTTGAACCCGGGGTAACTCCACCCACTGGGTAACTCCGCCCACCGAGTAACTCCGCCCACCGGGGGAACTCCGCCCAACCGGACCAGCTACTATTTTTTTTCGCATCCTTTGCGATTTAAAAATCGCGTTGTATCACATTGCGATGTTGGTTTAAATTCGATTAATCATTCAGCCCTAGTTGAGTCTGGATGGATGAGTCTGGATGGATGAGTCTGGATAGATGGGTCTAGATGGTTGGGTCTGGATGGATGAGTCTGTATGGATGAGTCTGGATGGTTGGGTCTGGATGGTTGGGTCTGGATGGATGAGTCTGTATGGATGAGTCTGGATGGTTGGGTCTGGATGGTTGGGTCTGGATGGATGAGTCTGTATGGATGAGTCTGGATGGTTGGGTCTGGATGGTTGGGTCTGGATGGTTGGGTCTGGATGGTTGGGTCTGGATGGATGAGTCTGGATGGATGGGTCTGGATGGATGGGTCTGGATGGATGGGTCTGGATGGTTGGGTCTGGATGGGTCTGGATGGATGGGTCTGGATGGTTGGGTCTGGATGGATGGGTCTGGATGGTTGGGTCTGGATGGATGCGTCTGGATGGTTGGGTCTGGATGGTTGGGTCTGGATGGATGAGTCTGGATGGATGGTCTGGATGGATGGGTTGAGTCTGTGTTGATGGTGCGCATGTTGAGAATAGGTCAGTGTTGGGATGCAGTCCAAAGCAGCAGCTCTATAAATATAGCGGTGGGTCAGCGCTCCACATAAGAACATTGACTCGGGTCTCAACAAGCTGTCGGTGCTGAGGTCTGAGTCTGTGCTTATTTAAAGTGGTGAGTCTTTGGGTTCTGTGGACCACTTTGTGTGTTTACCGGTGTTATAGAGTTACAGCGTTAGGATCTGAGGTGTGATGACGGCGGAGGTTCTCACTGATCTCACTGCTGTGGGAATGTGCCCACACAAGGTCCGACTCCAAGGAGGATTCTAGTGCGTATTTAATCTCACCTGGTAGACCAGATACAGGTCCTAGTAGGCCAGGTCCCTAGTAGACCAGATACAGGTCCTAGTAGACCAGGTCCCTAGTAGACCAGGTCCCTAGTAGACCAGATGGGGGCCCTAGTAGACCAGATAGATGTCCTAATATACCAGATACAGGTCCTAGTAGACCAGATACATGTCCTAGTAGACCAGGTCCCTAGTAGACCAGATACAGGTCCTAGTAGACCAGGTCCCTAGTAGACCAGATACAGGTCCTAGTAGACCAGGTCCCTAGTAGACCAGATACAGGTCCTAGTAGACCAGGTCCCTAGTAGAACAGATACAGGTCCCTAGTAGAACAGATACAGGTCCTAGTAGACCAGGTCCCTAGTAGACCAGATACAGGTCCTAGTAGACCAGGTCCCTAGTAGACCAGATGGGGGCTCTAGTAGACCAGATACATGTCCTAATATACCAGATACAGGTCCTTGTAGACCAGATACATGTCCTAGTAGACCAGATACATGTCCTAGTAGACCAGATCCTAGTAGACCAGGTCCTAGTAGACTAGATACAGGTCCTAGTAGACCAGGTCCCTAGTAGACCAGATGGGGGCCCTAGTAGACCAGATACATGTCCTAATATACCAGATACAGGTCCTAGTAGACCAGAAAGGGGGTCCTAGTAGACCAGATCCTAGTAGACCAGGTCCTAGTAGACCAGATACAGGTCCTAGTAAACCAAGTCCTAGTAGACCAGATACAGGTCCTAGTAGACCAGCTACAGGTCCTAGTAGACCAGATACAAGTCCTAGTAGACCAGTTCCTGGTAGACCGGATACCAGTCAGGCAGCTCTGAGGCCACTGCTGCTTTTCTTTTGCTTTCAGTTGTTTTTCTTTTAATTGGCAAATAGACACTTCTGTAACTACATAGCAAGAGTCCACGTTGGGTGGGGGGTTTGTTGTTGGGTGGGGGGGTTTGTTGTTGGGTGGGGGGGTTTGTTGTTGGGTGGGGGGGTTTGTTGTTGGGTGGGGGGTTTGTTGTTGGGTGGGGGGTTTGTTGTTGGGTGGGGGGTTTGTTGTTGGGTGGGGGGGTTTGTTGTTGGGTGAGGGGTTTGTTGTTGGGTGGGGGGGTTTGTTGTTGGGTGGGGGGGGTTTGTTGTTGGGTGGGGGGGTTTGTTGTTGGGTGAGGGGTTTGTTGTTGGGTGGAGGGTTTGTTGTTGGGTGGGGGGGTTTGTTGTTGGGTGGGGGGGTTTGTTGTTGGGTGGGGGGGTTTGTTGTTGGGTGGGGGGGGTTTGTTGTTGGGTGGGGGGTTTGTTGTTGGGTGGGGGGTTTGTTGTTGGGTGGGGGGGTTTGTTGTTGGGTGGGTGGTTTTGTTGTTGGGTGGGGGGGTTTGTTGTTGGGTGGGGGGTTTGTTGTTGGGTGGGGGGGTTTGTTGTTGGGTGGGGGGGTTTGTTGTTGGGTGGGGGGGTTTGTTGTTGGGTGGGGGGTTTGTTGTTGGGTGGGGGGTTTGTTGTTGGGTGGGGGGGTTTGTTGTTGGGTGGGGGGTTTGTTGTTGGGTGGGGGGGTTTGTTGTTGGGTGGGGGGGTTTGTTGTTGGGTGGGGGGTTTGTTGTAAAGCTGAACAGATTTAGCAGAAGTCACCGAGAGCAGCTTTGACCGGTGGCTTTATCATTTACTACGGCAACTTTCTGCAGTAACATGCAGTAACATGCAGTATCCATGCAGTATCCATTGCAGTATCCATGCAGTAACATGAAGTAGCATGCAGTATCCATGCGGTAACATGCAGTATCCATGCAGTAGCATGCAGTATCCATTGCAGTATCCATGCAGTAGCATGCAGTATCCATTGCAGTATCCATGCAGTAGCATGCAGTATCCATTGCAGTATCCATGCAGTAACATGCAGTAACATGCAGTATCCATGCAGTAACATGCAGTATACATGCAGTATACATGCAGTAACATGCAGTAACATGCAGTAACATGCAGTATCCATGCAGTATCCATGCAGTAACATGCAGTATCCATGCAGTAACATGCAGTATCCATGCAGTAACATGCAGTAACATGCAGTATCCATGCAGTAACATGCAGTATCCATGCAGTAACATGCAGTATCCATGCAGTATCCATGCAGTAACATGCAGTATCCATGCAGTAACATGCAGTATCCATGCAGTATACATACAGTAACATGCAGTATCCATGCAGTAACCTGCAGTAACATGCAGTATCCATGCAGTAGCATGCAGTAACATGCAGTAACATGCAGTATCCATGCAGCATCCATGCAGTATCCATGCAGTAACATGCAGTATCCATGCAGTAACATGCAGTATCCATGCAGTAACATGCAGTAGCATGCAGTAACATGCAGTATCCATGCAGTAACATGCAGTATCCATGCAGTAGCATGCAGTATCCATGCAGTAACATGCAGTATCCATGCAGTAACATGCAGTATCCATGCAGTATCCATGCAGTAACATGCAGTATCCATGCAGTAACATGCAGTATACATGCAGTAACATGCAGTAACCATGCAGTAACATGCAGTAACATGCAGTATCCATGCAGTAACATGCAGTATCCATGCAGTAACATGCAGTATCCATGCCGTATCCATGCAGTAACATGCAGTATCCATGCAGTAACATGCAGTATCCATGCAGTAACATGCAGTATCCATGCAGTAACATCCAGTATCCATGCAGTAACATGCAGTATCCATGCAGTATCCATGCAGTATCCATGCAGTAACATGCAGTATGCATGCAGTAACATGCAGTATCCATGCAGTAACATGCAGTATCCATGCAGCAACATGCAGTATCCATGCAGTAACATGCAGTAGCATGCAGTATCCATGCAGTAACATGCAGTAACATGCAGTATCCATGCAGTATCCATGCAGTAGCATGCAGTATCCATGCAGTAACATGCAGTATCCATGCAGTAGCATGCAGTATCCATGCAGTAACATGCCGTATCCATGCAGTAACATGCAGTAACATGCAGTATCCATGCAGTAGCATGCAGTAACATGCAGTATCCATGCAGTAACATGCAGTATCCATGCAGTAACATGGAGTAACGTGCAGTAGCATGTAACCATGTTTGTTTCTGTTGTCTTTCAGGTGTCAGATGGCCTCTACTGATGAGCTGTGTCACATCATCAGAGATACTACACCCAACTCATTTACACTGAACCGCCCTAATCCTACCCCCCCTAACCCCCCTAACCCTAACTCCCCTAACCTTAACTCCCCTACCTCCCCTCACCCTCCAGCTCTCCTGAACTCTTCTATGGGTGCCCACACACCCGCCTGTCCATCTAGTCCTCCTCCCTCCCACAACCACACCACAGGCCCACATATGACCCAGAATGACCTCCAATCACCTCCAACTTCCCACCAAAAACCGATTCAATCACCTCCATCTAATCATCATCCCACCCAGAATCACCACCACACAGTGTCTGCTCCATCCCCAGGCCCTCCTCCATCCCCAGGCCCTCCTCCATCCCCAGGCCCCCCTCCACCCACAGACCCTCCTCGACCCACAGGCCCTCCTCGACCCACAGGCCCTCCTCCACCCACAGGCCCTCCTCCGTCCCCAGGCCCTCCTCCATCCACAGGCCCTCCTCCATCCACAGGCCGTCCTGCATCTCCAGGCTCTCCTCCATCCACAGGCCCTCCTCCATCTCCAGGCGGTCCTCCATCCCCAGGCCCTCCTCCATCCCCAGGCCCTCCTCCATCCACAGGCCCTCCTCCATCCCCAGGCGGTCCCCCATCCCCAGGCCCTCCTCCATCCCCAGGCTCTCCTCCAGCCACAGGCCCGCATTTTCTGACCAGTTTGCCTTTCTCAGGCAGCCAGCCCCTCCCCTCTCTACATCTCCATCCATCTTCCTATCTTTCCTCCCCTGAATCTCTGGCCGCGGCCTCTGCTATGTTAGCTATCCAACCAGCCGCTCTGTCATCATCGAGCCGAGATCAGACCATGCCCACTCCCACTCTGAGTCCACCTCCTCCTGATTTGACTCCGCCTCCACCTGAGCTGCTGGGGTCTGACGACGAAGAGCAAGAGGACTCTTCTGATTATTGTAAAGGTATCAGATTACTTCATTCAGTTACTTTAAACATAATATTACATCTGTAAAGGTATCAGATTACTTCATTCAGTTACTTTATACATATTACATCTGTAAAGGTATCACATTACTTAATTTAGTTACTTTATACATATTAGATCTGTAAAGGAATCAGATTACTTTATGGAATTACTTACTGCAGTACTGCAGTACTAGTTTATACTGCAGTATAAACTAGTACTGCAGTATAAACTAGTACTGCAGTATAAACTAGTACTGCAGTATAAACTAGTACTGTAGTATAAACTAGTACTGCAGTATAAACTAGTACTGTAGTATAAACTAGTACTGCAGTATAAACTAGTACTGCAGTATAAACTACTAGTCTTTGGGAAGGCATTGCATCTGCTGTACAAACATTGTATTGTGCAAAAGAGTGAAATTGTACAGCAGACTTCGGTTCGTTAACTATCTCTGTGTATCTCTATGTATGTATTGCTATGTATCTCTGTGTCTATCTCTGTGTGTATCTATCTCCATGTGTATATCTATCTCTGTGTGTATCTATCTCCATGTGTATATCTATCTCTGTGTGTATCTATCTCCATGTGTATATCTATCTCTGTGTGTCTCTATCTCCATGTGTATATCTATCTCTGTGTGTCTCTATCTCCATGTGTATATCTATCTCTCTGTGTATCTATCTGTGTATCTGTGTGTATATCTGTATATCTATCTCTGTGTGTATATCTGTATATCTATCTCTGTGTATCTATTTCTGTGTATCTGTGTGTATCTCTGTACATCTGTATATCTATCTGTGTGTGTATCTCTGTATATCTATCTCTGTGTGTCTCTATCTCCATGTGTATATCTATCTCTGTGTATCTGTGTGTATATTTGTGTGTATCTATCTGTGTGTATCCACAGCCGTGCTGTCTACTTTTCGATTGTAAGAGTCCTAGACCTCGCATTTCTATTATCAAACCTAGGATTGTACGAGTCCTAGACCTCGCATTTCTATTATCAAACCTAGGATTGTAAGAGTCCTAGACCTTGCATTTCTATTATCAAACCTAGGATTGTACGAGTCCTAGACCTCGCATTTCTATTATCAAACCTAGGATTGTACGAGTCCTAGACCTCGCATTTCTATTATCAAACCTAGGATTGTAAGAGTCCTAGACCTTGCATTTCTACTATCAAACCTAGGATTGTACGAGTCCTAGACCTTGCATTTCTATTATCAAACCTAGGATTGTAAGAGTCCTAGACCTTGCATTTCTATTATCAAACCTAGGATTGTAAGAGTCCTAGACCTCGCATTTCTATTATCAAACCTAGGATTGTACGAGTCCTAGACCTCGCATTTCTATTATCAAACCTAGGATTGTAAGAGTCCTAGACCTCGCATTTCTATTATCAAACCTAGGATTGTAAGAGTCCTAGACCTTGCATTTCTATTATCAAACCTAGGATTGTACGAGTCCTAGACCTCGCATTTCTATTATCAAACCTAGGATTGTAAGAGTCCTAGACCTCGCATTTCTATTATCAAACCTAGGATTGTACGAGTCCTAGACCTTGCATTTCTATTATCAAACCTAGGATTGTACGAGTCCTAGACCTCGCATTTCTATTATCAAACCTAGGATTGTAAGAGTCCTAGACTTTGTATTTCTACTATCAAACCTAGGATTGTAAGAGTCCTAGACTTTGTATTTCTATTATCAAACACATGAGTCACAGCATTATCCAACGCAATGTAAACTGGTCGCTACGTCTCCCCATTCTGTGAGATGGTGAAAACCATGATGTGGTACAAACCTTTACCTCATGAAAACCTTTACCTTTTTGAATCTATGTATATATCTATATCCATGTGTGTACCTCTGGGTGTATCCATGTGTGTACCTCTGGGTGTAACTATGTGTGTAACTATCTCTGTGTGTAACTATGTTTATCTCTATATGTGTGTATCTCTACATGTGTCTAACTGTGTGTGTGTGTGTGTGTGTGTGTGTGTGTGTGTGTGTGTGTGTGTGTGTGTGTGTGTGTGTGTGTGTGTGTGTGTGTGTGTGTGTGTGTGTGTGTGTGTGTGTGTGTTAGGGGGGTATTATCCAGTGCAGATCGGGGATCTGTTTAACGCTCGCTACCATGTGGTCCGGAAGCTGGGCTGGGGACACTTCTCCACCGTCTGGCTGTGCTGGGACCTACAGTACGCACACACGCACACACGCACACGCACACGCAGATAGGACTCAAGATTAGGTCACATTGGTAGTATTGAGTGTTATTTTTTGATTGCTGGAATTATTTTATTTAGTATATATTTGTTTTACATCTAATGTGTTACTATTATAGTAACTGACATTTTTATCAATAAAACATATCTACATATATTGTTGGTGCGCCGTACATTTTGGTCTATAAGTAAAATCTAGATCAGGTTTTAAAGTTATGGCCTTGATGCCTCAAATGACCTTGCTGGCCTAGCCCCTAAAATTAAGAAATGTAACACTGTAACACTGTAACCCCAGCACACAGTAACACTGTAACCCCAGCACACAGTAACACTGTAACCCCAGCACACTGTAACACTGTAACCCCAGCACACAGTAACACTGTAACCCCAGCACACAGTAACACTGTAACCCCAGCACACTGTAACACTGTAACCCCAGCACACTGTAACACTGTAACCCCAGCACACAGTAACACTGTAACCCCAGCACACAGTAACACTGTAACCCCAGCACACAGTAACACTGTAACCCCAGCACACAGTAACACTGTAACCCCAGCACACTGTAACACTGTAACCCCAGCACACTGTAACACTGTAACCCCAGCACACTGTAACACTGTAACCCCAGCACACAGTAACAATGTAACCCCAGCACACAGTAACACTGTAACCCCAGCACACTGTAACACTGTAACCCCAGCACACTGTAACACTGTAACCCCAGCACACTGTAACACTGTAACCCCAGCACACAGTAACAATGTAACCCCAGCACACAGTAACACTGTAACCCCAGCACACTGTAACACTGTAACCCCAGCACACTGTAACACTGTAACCCCAGCACACAGTAACAATGTAACCCCAGCACACTGTAACACTGTAACCCCAACACACAGTAACACTGTAACCCCAGCACACAGTAACACTGTAACCCCAGCACACAGTAACACTGTAACCCCAGCACACAGTAACACTGTAACCCCAGCACACTGTAACACTGTAACCCCAACACACAGTATCACTGTAACCCCAACACACTGTAACACTGTAACCCCAGCACACTGTAACACTAACCCTAGAACACAGTATCACAGTAACCCCAGCACACAGTAACCCTGTAACCCCAGCACACTGTAACACTGTAACCCCAGCACACAGTAACCCTGTAACCCCAGCACACAGTAACACTGTAACCCCAGCACACTGTAACACTAGCACACTGTAACACTGTAACCCCAGCACACTGTAACACTGTAACCCCAGCACACTGTAACACTGTAACCCTAGCACACAGTAACACTGTAACCCCAGCACACTGTAACACTGTAACCCCAACACACTGTAACACTGTAACCCCAGCACACAGTAACACTGTAACCCCAGCACACTGTAACACTAACCCCAGCACACTGTAACACTAACCCCAGCACACAGTAACACTGTAACCCCAGCACACTGTAACACTGTAACCCCAGCACACAGTAACACTAACCCTAGAACACAGTATCACTGTAACCCTAGCACACTGTAACACTGTAACCCCAGCACACTGTAACACTGTAACCCCAGCACACTGTAACACTGTAACCCCAGCACACAGTAACAATGTAACCCTAGCACACAGTAACACTGTAACCCCAGCACACAGTAACACTGTAACCCTAGCACACAGTAACAATGTAACCCCAGCACACTGTAACACTGTAACCCCAGCACACAGTAACACTGTAACCCCAGCACACAGTAACACTGTAACCCTAGCACACAGTAACAATGTAACCCTAGCCCACAGTAACACTGTAACCCCAGCACACAGTAACACTGTAACCCTAGCACACAGTAACAATGTAACCCCAGCACACTGTAACACTGTAACCCCAGCACACAGTAACAATGTAACCCTAGCACACAGTAACACTGTAACCCCAGCACACAGTAACACTGTAACCCCAGCACACAGTAACACTGTAACCCTAGCACACAGTAACAATGTAACCCCAGCACACAGTAACCATGTAACCCCAGCACACTGTAACACTGTAACCCCAGCACACTGTAACACTGTAACCCCAGCACACAGTAACACTAACCCTAGAACACAGTAACACTGTAACCCCAGCACACAGTAACACTGTAACCCCAGCACACTGTAACACTGTAACCCCAGCACACTGTAACACTGTAACCCCAGCACACAGTAACACTAACCCTAGAACACAGTAACACTGTAACCCCAGCACACAGTAACACTGTAACCCCAGCACACAGTAACACTGTAACCCCAGCACACAGTAACACTGTAACCCCAACACACTGTAACACTGTAACCCTAGCACACTGTAACACTGTAACCCCAACACACTGTAACACTGTAACCCCAGCACACAGTAACACTGTAACCCCAGCACACAGTAACACTGTAACCCCAGCACACTGTAACACTGTAACCCCAGCACACAGTAACCATGTACCCCAGCACACTGTAACAATGTAACCCCAGCACACTGTAACACTGTAACCCCAACACACTGTAACACTGTAACCCCAGCACACTGTAACAATGTAACCCCAGCACACTGTAACACTGTAACCCCAGCACACTGTAACACTGTAACCCCAACACACTGTAACAATGTAACCCCAGCACACAGTAACACTGTAACCCCAGCACACTGTAACACTGTAACCCCAACACACTGTAACAATGTAACCCCAGCACACAGTAACACTGTAACCCCAGCACACAGTAACACTGTAACCCCAGCACACAATAGCACTCCATGTGGAGCGGGTTAAGTGATCTCCTCTGTTTGGAACCACGTTTGAGTTTGTAATTGTGTTTTTCAGGAAGAAGAGGTTTGTAGCATTAAAAGTTGTGAAAAGTGCGCAGCACTACACTGAGACGGCACTGGATGAGATTAAACTACTGCGATGTGTAAGACACACACACACACACACACACGTGTAGATAGCATTAGCATTAGAACTACACAGTAAAACTAGCGTTAGCATCAGAACAACAATAAAAATAGAGTTAGCATGAGAACAACAAATATTAAAACTTGCATTAGCATCAGAACAACACAGTTAAACTGTCATTAGCATGAGAACAACAGTAAAACTAGCATTAGCATGAGAACAACACAGTTAAACTGTCATTAGCATGAGAACAACAGTAAAACTAGCATTAGCATGAGAACAACAGTAAAACTAGCATTAGCATGAGAACAACAGTAAAACTAGCATTAGCATGAGAACAACAGTAAAACTAGCATTAGCATGAGAACAACAGTAAAACTATCATTAGCATGAGAACAACAGTTAAATTAGCATTAGCACAAAAACTAGCGTTAGCATCAGAACAAAAGTAAAGCACAGGCCGCTAACATGTGACCATGTGACCAATGCTAGACCAATCGGAAGGCTCCATTATTGTCATTAACACATGAAATCAACACGCGTGTGTGCGTGTGTTTGTGTTTGTGTGTTTGCGCATGTGTGTGTTTGCGTGTGTGTTTGCGTGTGTGTTGTGTGTGTGCGTGTGTGTGTGTGTTTGCGTGTGTGCGTGTGTTTGCGTGTGTTTGCGTGTGTGTGTGTGTTTGCGTGTGTGTTTGCGTGTTTGCGTGTGTGTTTGCGTGTGTGTGTTTGCGTGTGTGTGTTTGCGTGTGTTTGCGTGTATGTGTTTGCGTGTTTGCGTGTGCGTGTTTGTGTGTGTGTGTGTTTGCGTGTGTGCGTGTGTTTGCGTGTGTTTGCGTGTGCGTGTGTGTGTGTGTTTGCGTGTGTGTGTGTGCGTGTTTGCGTGTGTGCGTGTGTGTGTGCGTGTGTTTGCGTGTGCGTGTGTGTGTGTTTGTGTGTGTGTTTGCGTGTGCGTGTGTGTGTTTGCGTGTGTTTGCGTGTGTGTGTTTGCGTGTGTGTGTGTGTTTGCGTGTGCGTGTGTGTGTGTGTGCGTGTGCGTGTGCGCCAGGTGAGGGACAGCGACCCTTCAGACTGCTACAGAGAGACGATGGTTCAGCTGATCGATGACTTTAAGATCTCTGGAGTCAACGGCGTTCGTATCCTTCTCCTGTCTGTCTCTACACATCTGTCTCCTGTCTGTCTCTACACATCTGTCTCCTGTCTGTCTCACACATCTGTCTCCTGTCTGTCTCACACATCTGTCTCCTGTCTGTCTCTACACATCTGTCTGTCTCCTGTCTGTCTCTACACATCTGTCTCCTGTCTGTCTCTACACATCTGTCTGTCTCCTGTCTGTCTCACACATCTGTCTCCTGTCTGTCTCTACACATCTGTCTGTCTCCTGTCTGTCTCTACACATCTGTCTCCTGTCTGTCTCTACACATCTGTCTGTCTCCTGTCTGTCTCTACACATCTGTCTCCTGTCTGTCTCTACACATCTGTCTGTCTCCTGTCTGTCTCTACACATCTGTCTCCTGTCTGTCTCTACACATCTGTCTGTCTCCTGTCTGTCTCTACACATCTGTCTCCTGTCTGTCTCTACACATCTGTCTCCTGTCTGTCTCTACACATCTGTCTGTCTCCTGTCTGTCTCTACACATCTGTCTCCTGTCTCTCTACACATCTGTCTCCTGTCTGTCTCTACACATCTGTCTGTCTCCTGTCTGTCTCTACACATCTGTCTCCTGTCTCTCTACACATCTGTATGTCTCCTGTCTGGCTCTACACATCTGTATGTCTCCTGTCTGGCTCTACACATCTGTATGTCTCCTGTCTGTCTCTACACATCTGTCTGTCTCTACACATCTGTCTCCTGTCTGTCTCACACATCTGTCTGTCTCCTGTCTGTCTCTACACATCTGTATGTCTCCTGTCTGGCTCTACACATCTGTCTCCTGTCTGTCTCTACACATCTGTCTGTCTCCTGTCTGTCTCTACACATCTGTCTGTCTCCTGTCTGTCTCACACATCTGTCTGTCTCCTGTCTGTGTCTACACATCTGTCTCCTGTCTGTGTCTACACATCTGTCTCCTGTCTGTCTACACATCTGTCTCCTGTCTGTCTCTACACATCTGTCTGTCTCCTGTCTGTGTCTACACATCTGTCTGTCTCCTGTCTGTGTCTACACATCTGTCTGTCTCCTGTCTGTGTCTACACATCTGTCTGTCTCCTGTCTGTCTCTACACATCTGTCTCTACTGTCTGTCTCTACACATCTGTCTGTCTCCTGTCTGTCTCTACACATCTGTCTGTCTCCTGTCTGTCTCTACACATCTGTCTCCTGTCTGTCTCTACACATCTGTCTCCTGTCTGTCTCTACACATCTGTCTCCTGTCTGTCTCTACACATCTGTCTCCTGTCTGTCTCTACACATCTGTCTGTCTCCTGTCTGTCTCTACACATCTGTCTCCTGTCTCTCTACACATCTGTCTGTCTCCTGTCTGTCTCTACACATCTGTCTGTCTCCTGTCTGTCTCTACACATCTTTCTGTCTCCTGTCTGTCTCTACACATCTGTCTCCTGTCTGTCTCTACACATCTGTCTGTCTCCTGTCTGTCTCTACACATCTGTCTCCTGTCTCTACACATCTGTCTGTCTCCTGTCTGTCTCTACACATCTGTCTGTCTCCTGTCTGTCTCTACACATCTTTCTGTCTCCTGTCTGTCTCTACACATCTGTCTCCTGTCTGTCTCTACACATCTGTCTGTCTCCTGTCTGTCTCTACACATCTTTCTGTCTCCTGTCTGTCTCTACACATCTGTATGTCTCTACACATCTGTCTGTCTCCTGTCTGTCTCTACACATCTTTCTGTCTCCTGTCTGTCTCTACACATCTGTCTCCTGTCTGTCTCTACACATCTGTCTGTCTCCTGTCTGTCTCTACACATCTTTCTGTCTCCTGTCTGTCTCTACACATCTGTATGTCTCTACACATCTGTCTGTCTCCTGTCTGTCTCTACACATCTTTCTGTCTCCTGTCTGTCTCTACACATCTGTCTCCTGTCTGTCTCTACACATCTGTATGTCTCCTGTCTGTCTCTACACATCTGTCTGTCTCCTGTCTGTCTCTACACATCTGTCTGTCTCCTGTCTGTCTCTACACATCTGTCTGTCTCCTGTCTGTCTCTACACATCTGTCTCCTGTCTGTCTCTACACATCTGTCTGTCTCCTGTCTGTCTCTACACATCTGTCTGTCTCCTGTCTGTTTCTACACATCTGTCTGTCTCCTGTCTGTCTCTACACATCTGTATGTCTCCTGTCTGTCTCTACACATCTGTCTGTCTCTACACATCTGTCTGTCTCCTGTCTGTTTCTACACATCTGTCTGTCTCCTGTCTGTCTCTACACATCTGTATGTCTCCTGACTGTCTCTACACATCTGTATGTCTCCTGACTGTCTCTACACATCTGTCTGTCTTTACACATCTGTCTGTCTCTACACATCTGTCTGTCTCCTGTCTGTCTCTACACATCTGTATGTCTCCTGTCGGTCTCTACACATCTGTCTGTCTCCTGTCTGTCTCTACACATCTGTCTCCTGTCTGTTTCTACACATCTGTCTGTCTCCTGTCTGTCTCTACACATCTGTATGTCTCCTGTCTGTCTCTACACATCTGTCTGTCTCCTGTCTGTTTCTACACATCTGTCTCCTGTCTGTTTCTACACATCTGTCTGTCTCCTGACTGTCTCTACACATCTGTCTGTCTCTACACATCTGTCTGTCTCTACACATCTGTCTGTCTCCTGTCTGTCTCTACACATCTGTATGTCTCCTGTCGGTCTCTACACATCTGTCTGTCTCCTGTCTGTCTCCACACATCTGTCTGTCTCCTGTCTGTCTCTACACATCTGTCTGTCTCCTGTCTGTCTCTACACATCTGTATGTCTCCTGTCTGTCTCTACACATCTGTCTGTCTCCTGTCTGTCTCTACACATCTGTATGTCTCCTGTCTGTCTCTACACATCTGTCTGTCTCCTGTCTGTCTCTACACATCTGTATGTCTCCTGTCTGTCTCTACACATCTGTCTGTCTCCTGTCTGTCTCTACACATCTGTATGTCTCCTGTCTGTCTCCACACATCTGTCTGTCTCCTGTCTGTCTCCACACATCTGTCTGTCTCCTGTCTGTCTCTACACATCTGTCTGTCTCCTGTCTGTCTCTACACATCTGTCTGTCTCTACACATCTGTCTGTCTCTACACATCTGTCTGTCTCCTGTCTGTCTCTACACATCTGTATGTCTCCTGTCGGTCTCTACACATCTGTCTGTCTCCTGTCTGTCTCCACACATCTGTCTGTCTCCTGTCTGTCTCTACACATCTGTATGTCTCCTGTCTGTCTCTACACATCTGTCTGTCTCCTGTCTGTCTCTACACATCTGTATGTCTCCTGTCTGTCTCTACACATCTGTCTGTCTCCTGTCTGTCTCTACACATCTGTATGTCTCCTGTCTGTCTCTACACATCTGTCTGTCTCCTGTCTGTCTCTACACATCTGTATGTCTCCTGTCTGTCTCCACACATCTGTCTGTCTCCTGTCTGTCTCTACACATCTGTCTGTCTCCTGTCTGTCTCTACACATCTGTCTGTCTCTACACATCTGTATGTCTCCTGTCTGTCTCTACACATCTGTCTGTCTCTGTCTCCTGTCTCTCTACACATCTGTCCGTCTGTGTGTATATGTCTGTCTCCTGTATGTTCTAGTATATATAGGTCTATATGTTCCCTAACTAGTACAGATGTATGTATGTTCTAGTATATATAGGTCTATATGTTCCCTAACTAGTACAGATGTATGTATGTTCTAGTATATATAGGTCTATATGTTCCCTAACTAGTACAGATGTGTGTATGTTCTAGTATATATAGGTCTATATGTTCCCTAACTAGTACAGATGTGTGTATGTTCTAGTATATATAGGTCTATATGTTCCCTAACTAGTACAGATGTGTGTATGTTCTAGTATATATAGGTCTATATGTTCCCTAACTAGTACAGATGTATGTATGTTCTAGTATATATAGGTCTATATGTTCCCTAACTAGTACAGATGTGTGTATGTTCTAGTATATATAGGTCTATATGTTCCCTAACTAGTACAGATGTATGTATGTTCTAGTATATATAGGTCTATATGTTCCCTAACTAGTACAGATGTGTGTATGTTCTAGTATAAATAGGTCTATATGTTCCCTAACTCGTACAGATGTATGTATGTTCTAGTATAAATAGGTCTATATGTTCCCTAACTAGTACAGATGTATGTATGGTGATGGAGGTTCTCGGCCACCAGCTGTTAAAGTGGATCATAAAGTCCAATTACATGGGTCTCCCTCTGGTCTGTGTCAAATCCATTATCAGACAGGTATAACACACACACACACACACACACACACACACACACACACACACACACACACACACACACACACACTTTTTCCAGAGGCTGTGGTGAGTCTTCTGTGGTCTATAGTATCTGATATAAAAGACATATAATAATATAATGTAGAATAGCACAGTATTATAATATTGATATCCGGGTTGAGGAGATGTGTGTGTGTGTGCAGGTTTTACAGGGTCTCCATTATCTCCATACCAAGTGTAAGATCATCCACACGGACATCAAACCAGAGAACATCCTGCTGGATGTGGATGAGTTGTACATCAGAAGATTGGCAGCAGAAGCAACCATCTGGCAGAGAGCTGGAGCCCCGCCCCCTTCAGGCTCATCAGGTGAGGAATGATCTGAGGTCCAGCAGTCCCACAGAACTTCAGGGGTTGGGTGGAAAATATGAAAAATGGTGATCGGTAATCTCGGCATTGTGTTTATTGTTTGCTTATACTTTTCACCAATAAGAAAAAAAGAACTACTGATCCAGCGGTCCTACTATGTTATAACAGAACTACTGATCCAGCGGTCCTATTATGTTATAGCAGAACTACTGATCCAGCGGTCCTACTATGTTATAGCAGAACTACTGATCCAGCGGTCCTACTATGTTATAGCAGAACTACTGATCCAGCGGTCCTACTATGTTATAGCAGAACTACTGATCCAGCGGTCCTACTATGTTATAGCAGAACTACTGATCCAGCGGTCCTACTATGTTATAGCAGAACTACTGATCCAGCGGTCCTACTATGTTATAGCAGAACTACTGATCCAGTCCTAATATGTTATAGCAGAACTACTGATCCAGCGGTCCTACTATGTTATAGCAGAACTACTGATCCAGCGGTCCTATTATGTTATAGCAGAACTACTGATCCAGCGGTCCTACTATGTTATAGCAGAACTACTGATCCAGTCCTACTATGTTATAGCAGAACTACTGATCCAGCGGTCCTACTATGTTATAGCAGAACTACTGATCCAGCGGTCCTATTATGTTATAGCAGAACTACTGATCCAGCTGTCCTACTATGTTATAGCAGAACTACTGATCCAGTCCTAATATGTTATAGCAGAAACTAGCCTCTAACCCTCAGGTTAGAGGCTGGGAAACTAAAGACGTATCACCTGTATGAGTCCCAGTGTGTCTGGCGGTGTAAGTACCTTATCCTGCCCTCAGCAGTAGTCTGCGTTAAACACAATTCAACTGGATACGTCACGTTTCAAAATGTCCCTAATGGATATAACATTAAAAAGGCAGTACAAAGCAGGTAAAAGCTCTGTGTGGGGGCAACTCACATGGACTGTATAAAATACAGATTAAAACTGACTGATTTGGACCGAGTGTTCGATTATACGTTTTTGTAATTTCTTGCATCCTTAGTGTTAGGCTTAGAGGGTAACGAATATGAAGTGAAAGAAAGTGAAGCGCCAAATTCACCTGTATTTGAGCTTGTCTGCCATCAGACTTTAGATATTAAACAAAATTCTGATTTGTGAGATGAGGTGAGAACTGACTAATGATTGGCCAGCACTCTGCTGGTCATGTGACCCAATACACCATATATGGTCATGTGACTCAATACACCGTATATGGTCATGTGACTCAATACACCGTATATGGTCATGTGACTCAATACACCATATATGGTCATGTGACTCAATACACCGTATATGGTCATGTGACTCAATACACCATACTGTATAGCAGCATTTCTTAAAGTGCCAGTGAACTCCTGTTTGTTTGTTTTGAACGTGTCAGTCTGTCTTCTATGACCTTGATCATAGTAGTCTATGCCATGTTGTCACGGTAACGACAATAATAGCATCATTCAGAAACAACAGGTGTAAAATCCTCCAAGCAGTCTGTAATCGTTGTACTCTGATGGAGAGGGACCACTAATGCCTCGGTGTGTGGACCTCCATCTGGGCAGCGGTTGAAGTCCACATCCGAGAGAGGGTCCAGCTTCTTGGATGCGTATAGTGTGACGGCGCGCTGTGTGGCGCATTTCATTTACAACACGGCGCATTATAACGCTCATACTCGACGTGCACTGGCTAAAAACAAATTGGCGTGGGTCGTAAATTGGAGCTGAAACAGTTTAAAGTATCCAGCTGGAGGTGGACACCACCAATGTGCTTGGAGTCTTCTGAGCAGTTGGTTGCGTCCAGAGATGAAAAAGTACTGTAATGTACTAATACTCTACTAGTACTAATACTGTGCTGTAGTACTCAACGGCATTGGTTCTGTACTAGTACTCTGCTGTACTAGCACTCTACTGTACTAGTACTGTACTAGAACTCTACTGTACTAGTAATTGGGCAGTACTAGTACACTACTAGTACTAGCACTGTACTAGTACTCTGCTGTACTAGCACTCTACTGTACTAGTAATTGGGCAGTACTAGTACACTACTAGTACTAGCACTGTGCTAGTTCTCTGCTGTACTAGTACTGTACTAGTACTTTACTAGTTCTCCGCTGTACTAGTGCTGTAGTAGTACAGTACTAGTGCTGTACTAGTTTTCTACTGTACTAGTACTCTGGTGACCATGTGCATCCCCTTTGATTGCAATCACTGTAAGCCATCTGCCTGTCTCTTTTTCTTCCTGTCTGTCTCACTGAGTTCTGACTGGGCTGTTTTCATGTCTTTGTTTTCCTCTTTCTATTCCTTCCTTCCTCATCCTATCATTAATTACCCACCTGGCAGTCAGTACCGCCCCCAGGGATGCTCAGGTAAGAGGCTTTTACAGGTGTGTTAACTAACCCTCAGGTTAGAGGCTATTACAGGTTGTTCTCATGTTTAATAACTAACCCTCAGGTTAGAGGCTATTACAGGTTGTTCTCATGTTTAATAACTAACCCTCAGGTTAGAGGCTATTACAGGTGTGTTAACTAACCCTCAGGTTAGAGGCTATTACAGGTTGTTCTCATGTTTAATAACTAACCCTCAGGTTAGAGGCTATTACAGGTGTGTTCTCGGGTGTTATAACTAACCCTCAGGTTAGAGGCTATTACAGGTGTGTTCTCAGGTGTTATAACTAACCCTCAGGTTAGAGGCTATTACAGGTGTTATAACTAACCCTCAGATTAGAGGCTATTACAGTTGTATTCTATGCTGTGATAACTCACCCTCAGGTTAGAGGCTATTACAGGTGTTATAACTAACCCTCAGGTTAGAGGCTATTACAGGTGTTATAACTAACCCTCAGGTTAGAGGCTATTACAGGTGTTATAACTAACCCTCAGGTTAGAAGCTATTACAGGTGTGTTCTCAGGTGTTATAACTCACCCTCAGGTTAGAGGCTATTACAGGTGTTATAACTAACCCTCAGGTTAGAAGCTATTACAGGTGTGTTCTCAGGTGTGATAACTAACCCTCAGGTTAGAAGCTATTACATGTGTGTTCTCAGGTGTTATAACTAACCCTCAGGTTAGAGGCTATTACAGGTGTGTTCTCAGGTGTTATAACTAACCCTCAGGTTAGAGGCTATTACAGGTGTGTTCTCAGGTGTTATAACTAACCCTCAGGTTAGAGGCTATTACAGGTGTTATAACTAACCCTCAGGTTAGAGGCTATTACAGGTGTTATAACTAACCCTCAGGTTAGAGGCTATTACAGGTGTTACAACTAACCCTCAGGTTAGAGGCTATTACAGGTGTTATAACTAACTCTCAGGTTAGAGGCTATTACAGGTGTTATAACTAACCCTCAGGTTAGAGGCTATTACAGGTGTTATAACTAACCCTCAGGTTAGAGGCTATTACAGGTGTTATAACTAACCCTCAGGTTAGAGGCTATTACTGGTGTGATAACTAACCCTCAGGTTAGAGGCTATTACAGGTGTTATAACTAACCCTCAGGTTAGAGGCTATTACAGGTGTTATAACTAACCCTCAGGTTAGAGGCTATTACAGGTGTTATAACTAACCCTCAGGTTAGAGGCTATTACTGGTGTGATAACTAACCCTCAGGTTAGAGGCTATTACAGGTGTTATAACTAACCCTCAGGTTAGAGGCTAGTACAGGTGTGATAACTAACCCTCAGGTTAGAGGCTAGTACAGGTGTGTTCTCAGGTGTTATAACTAACCCTCAGGTTAGAGGCTATTACAGGTGTTATAACTAACCCTCAGGTTAGAGGCTATTACAGGTGTTATAACTAACCCTCAGGTTAGAGGCTATTACAGGTGTTATAACTAACCCTCAGGTTAGAGGCTATTACAGGTGTTATAAATAACCCTCAGGTTAGAGGCTAGTACAGGTGTGATAAGTAACCCTCAGGTTAGAGGCTATTACAGGTGTTATAACTAACCCTCAGGTTAGAGGCTAGTACAGGTGTGATAACTAACCCTCAGGTTAGAGGCTATTACTGGTGTGATAACTAACCCTCAGGTTAGAGGCTATTACAGGTGTTATAACTAACCCTCAGGTTAGAGGCTAGTACAGGTGTGATAACTAACCCTCAGGTTAGAGGCTAGTACAGGTGTGATAACTAACCCTCAGGTTAGAGGCTAGTACAGGTGTGATAACTAACCCTCAGGTTAGAGGCTAGTACAGGTGTGTTCTCAGGTAGGATGTTAATAAGATTGATCCAGTGGCAGGCGTGGTTTGAAATGGCTGTTATCCAAGCTGCCCAATGCCTTCCTCATTACAAGGGCATCGTATCAAACCATATCATACTGTATCATACTATACCATACTGCACCATACTACATACCTGTCAAGTTTTGGATTTGAAAATAAGGGAAATTTTCCGGCGCCCGCCGCGAGCAGTCCTACCACCCCAACCAAGCTCCAGTATCCCTTACATTTTAAGACGGGTGTACAAGAAAGCTAAAATCACCACTTGTCAACCACTTATAAACTACAATTGGCTTTATGTACAGCTGCACTACTTCCTGAATGCTGACATCGCCTGGGCATGTTTTTGAGCCTCCAGCCCCCGTTTATGCTTGGCGGATTTCTCGTGCTGACTAACATCATTCCTTCCCCCGTGTGAAATACTAAAGTCGCAGTTACAAATTTTACACAATGCGTGACTGTCGCTCACCCTGCTCCTCTTCAGAAAAGAAAATTCGCTGTCCCATTGATCCCGGTATTTACACAAGGGTTTTGGTTTTTTGGCAAGCGGAGTGCCTTCTCTGTCGTGGCGTTCCTCATCCAGCTCTGTTTTTTTTCTGTATTATTCGCGCCAGTTCATTCGCGCCAGTTCATCATCTGACGACACACACTAACTAACCTCGCGACAACTGCCACCTGCAGTACCTGTAGAAGGCTACTGCAGGTGGCAGTTATCGCGAGGTTAGTGACAGAGCTCAGATTGGGAATTATTATTTTTTAAAAACGGAAAATACGGGTGATTTACGGGAAAATACTAATACGGGAGGAGGGCGGGAAAGCATCGTAAAATAAGGGACTTTCCCGGCCAAAACGGGATACTTGACAGGTATGCCATACTATACCATACTGCTCCATATCATACTGTATCATACTATACCATACTGCACACTACTATACCATACTGCAGCATACCATAATGCTCCATACCATACTGCACCTTACTATACCATAATGCTCCATACCATACTGCACCATACTATACCATACTGCTCCATACCATACTGCACCTTACTATACCATAATGCTCCATACCATACTGCACCATACTATACCATACTGCTCCATATCATACTGCACATATATGCCATACTGTACAATACTGTACCATACCATACTGTACCATACTATACCATAGTACATCATACTGCATCCTAATATACCATACTGCGCCATACTTTACCATACGGCACTATACTATACCATACTGCACCATAATATACCATACTGCACCATACTGTACCATAGTGGAACATACTGTACCATACTACGACATACTATACCATACTGCACCATACTGTACCGTACTGCACCATACTGTACCGTACTGCACCATACCATACTTTACCATACTATACCATACTGCTCCATATCATACTGCACCCTACTATACCATACCCTACTATACCATACTGCACATACTGTATATGCCATACTGTACAATACTATACCATACTGTACCCTACTATACCATACTGTACCATACTATACCATAGTGCACCATACTGCATCCTACTATACCATACTGCGCCATACTTTACCATACGGCACTATACTATACCATACTGCACCATAGTATACCATACTGCACCATACTGTACCATAGTGGAACATACTGTACCATACTGCACCATACTGTACCATACTGCACCATACTGTACCGTACTGCACCATACTGTACCATACTGCACCATACTGTACCATACTGCACCATACTGTACCATAGTGGAACATACTGTACCATACTTTACCATACTATAACATACTGCACCATATTATACCGTGTGTGTGTGTGTGTGTAGGTGGGTAAGGTTTCCAAAAACAAGAAGAAGAAGATGAAGAGAAAAGCCAGAAGACAACAGAGACTCTTAGACGAGAGAATAGTTGACCTCCAGGTATTACTATAATTTACCCCTAATCCTCTGTTCCACTGTCTAACCCTCTGTTTCACTATCTAACCCTCTGTTTCACTGTCTAACCCTCTGTTTCACTGTCTAACCCTCTGTTTCACTATCTAACCCTCTGTTTCACTGTCTAACCCTGTTTCACTATCTAACCCTCTGTTTCACTGTCTAACCCTCTGTTTCACTATCTAACCCTCTGTTTCACTATCTAACCCTCTGTTTCACTGTCTAACCCTCTGTTTCACTATCTAACTCTCTGTTTCACTGTCTAACCCTGTTTCACTATCTAACCCTCTGTTTCACTGTCTAACCCTGTTTCACTATCTAACCCTCTGTTTCACTTTCAAACCCTCTGTTTCACTGTCTAACCCTGTTTCACTATCTAACCCTCTGTTTCACTTTCAAACCCAACCCCTCATATACAGAAAATGGAAGATCAAAACAGTGTTTTGTCTCAGACTGATGACATCACCAACAGCCAGGAGACAGCTCCACTCAGTAACTGTAAGTCAAACTCAATATTTATACTTATCTTGAAACATATTTATCTTTAAACATACTTATCCTGAAATATACTTATCCTGAAGTATTTATACTTATGTTCAAATATATCATTTTATTAACAATTTAGGGCAATATATACATCAAATTACCAATGTAAATTTATATGAACAGCTTCCTTGGTTGTCAACGGCAACACTTCCTGGTCCGCAGCCAATAAGAACGCCAGTCCAGAGTCTGGCTCCTCCTGGTTGGACGACAGGTGTAATGGGCGGTTCTCCAGTCCAGCCTCTGGCCTATCAGGGATGTCCGGCTCTGTGATTTCAGCAACGTCTGAGTCAGCACTTTCCTCTTTATCGGGATACTCAAGTGGACGAGATGGTTAGAACACACACACACACACACACACACACACACACACACACACACTAGGGTACAAGTAGAGCTTTACAGACACTAGAGGGTACAAGTAGAGCTTTACAGACACTAGAGGGTACAAGTAGAGCTTTACATCCAGACACTAGAGGGTACAAGTAGAGCTTTACATCCAGACACTAGAGGGTACAAGTAGAGCTTTACATCCAGACACTAGAGGGTACAAGTAGAGCTTTACAGACACTAGAGGGTACAGGTAGAGCTTTACATCCAGACACTAGAGGGTACAAGTAGAGCTTTACAGACACTAGAGGGTACAAGTAGAGCTTTACAGTCACTAGAGGGTACAAGTAGAGATTTACATCCAGATACTAGAGGGTACAAGTAGAGCTTTACAGACACTAGAGGGTACAAGTAGAGGTTTACAGACACTAGAGGGTACAAGTAGAGCTTTACAGACACTAGAGGGTACAAGTAGAGATTTACATCCAGACACTAGAGGGTACAAGTAGAGCTTTACAGACACTAGAGGGTACAAGTAGAGCTTTACAGACACTAGAGGGTACAAGTAGAGCTTTACAGACACTAGAGGGTACAAGTAGAGCTTTACATCCAGACACTAGAGGGTACAAGTAGAGCTTTACATCCAGACACTAGAGGGTACAAGTAGAGCTTTACAGACACTAGAGGGTACAAGTAGAGCTTTACATCCAGACACTAGAGGGTACAAGTAGAGCTTTACAGACACTAGAGGGTACAAGTAGAGATTTACATCCAGACACTAGAGGGTACAAGTAGAGATTTACATCCAGACACTAGAGGGTACAAGTAGAGCTTTACATCCAGACACTAGAGGGTACAAGTAGAGCTTTACAGACACTAGAGGGTACAAGTAGAGCTTTACAGACACTAGAGGGTACAAGTAGAGCTTTACATCCAGACACTAGAGGGTACAAGTAGAGCTTTACATCCAGACACTAGAGGGTACAAGTAGAGCTTTACAGACACTAGGGTACAAGTAGAGCTTTACATCCAGACACTAGAGGGTACAAGTAGAGCTTTACAGACACTAGAGGGTACAAGTAGAGCTTTACATCCAGACACTAGAGGGTACAAGTAGAGCTTTACAGACACTAGAGGGTACAAGTAGAGATTTACATCCAGACACTAGAGGGTACAAGTAGAGCTTTACAGACACTAGAGGGTACAAGTAGAGCTTTACATCCAGACACTAGAGGGTACAAGTAGAGCTTTACAGACACTAGAGGGTACAAGTAGAGCTTTACAGACACTAGAGGGTACAAGTAGAGCTTTACATCCAGACATTAGAGGGTACAAGTAGAGCTTTACTGACACTAGAGGGTACAAGTAGAGCTTTACAGACACTAGAGGGTACAAGTAGAGCTTTACAGACACTAGAGGGTACAAGTAGAGATTTACATCCAGACACTAGAGGGTACAAGTAGAGCTTTACAGACACTAGAGGGTACAAGTAGAGATTTACATCCAGACACTAGAGGGTACAAGTAGAGCTTTACTGACACTAGAGGGTACAAGTAGAGCTTTACTGACACTAGGGTACAAGTAGAGATTTACAGACACTAGAGGGTACAAGTAGAGATTTACATCCAGACACTAGGGTACAAGTAGAGATGTACGGACACTAGAGGGTACAAGTAGAGCTTTACTGACACTA
>JAOPHQ010000984.1:45000-53390 GCA_030340625.1 Merluccius polli
ACCTGGCTAGTGAGGACCTGGATAGTGAGGACCTGGATAGTGAGGACCTGGCTAGTGAGGACCTGGATAGTGAGGACCTGGATAGTGAGGACCTGGCTAGTGAGGACCTGGATAGTGAGGACCTGGCTAGTGAGGACCTGGATAGTGAGGACCTGGCTAGTGAGGACCTGGATAGTGAGGACCTGGCTAGTGAGGACCTGGATAGTGAGGACCTGGCTAGTGAGGACCTGGATAGTGAGGACCTGGCTAGTGAGGACCTGGATAGTGAGGACCTGGCTAGTGAGGACCTGGATAGTGAGGACCTGGCTAGTGAGGACCTGGATAGTGAGGACTAGATCCTCTTCAGCAGAGTCGGTATAAGAAGTCATTTGGACTGATGTCAGTAATGGATGTTTGAGTGCAGCCGGGAGAGACGGGTGCGCGGGTTTGATCCCCAGACCAGTAGTCCTCTAACTACCTCTGTTTTTATAACGTATGGAGTAACATATTGTTAGCATACGGTGGTACTGTTAGCATACAGTGGTACTGTTAGCATACAGTGGTACTGTTAGCATACTGTTAGCATGCTGCGCTACTGTTAGCGTGCTGTGCTACTGTTAGCATGCTGTGGTATTATGAGTCATCTTCCGGTTGTCTGTCCACAGATCACATCGCTCACATCATAGAGCTGCTGGGGCCCATCCCAGTGCCCTTCGCCCTCTCAGGACGCTACTCCAGAGAGTACTTCGATAGAAGAGGTCAGACTACCTCCACCCTCCTCCACCCTAACCTGGTTCCGTATCATAGGTCCGACATCCCATTAGTCCGACATCCCATTAGTCCGAAAATGAGCCATTGAGGAGAGATCCCATTAGTCCGACATTAGTCCGAAAAAAAGAAGCCCATTGGTCCGACATCCCATTAGTCCGACGATACACATGTAGAGATGCATGGATGAATGGTAAGGAGGCTTATAGTCCTTAATGAGCAAAATATTGACGCTACTTGTCAGTGTTGAGCTGTTCTCCTCTGTGTGTGAGTGAATGGATCCGCCTTTTGGATGCCATATCCATACGCCCTTTGTAACGCAGTTTAATACGGTACATCTACCTTACCTATACTAGGTTAACCTCAACCTGAACCTAACCCTAACCATAACCAAACCCCTACCCTGGCCTAACCCTAACCGACTCCTAGACCAAACCTAAACATAACCATACCCTAACCCTAGCCTAACCCTAACCCTTATCCTAGGCTAATCCTAACCCATCTCTACTGTGTATGGTCGGACTAATGGGACGTCGGACCAATGGGCCTCTTTTTTTCGAACTAATGGGATGTCGGACTAATGGGATCCCTATTCAGTGATTCATTTTCGGACTAATGGGATGTCGGACCAATGGTCCGTCCCCCCTATCCTCCACCCTCCTCCACCCAACCTCCACCCTCCTCCACCCTAACCTCCACCTTAACCTCCACCCTCCTCCACCCTAACCTCCACCTTAACCTCCACCTTAACCTCCACCCTAACCTCCACCTTAACCTCCACCTTAACCTCCACTCTAACCTCCACCATAACCTCCACCCAACCTCCACCCTAACCTCCACCCTAACCTCCAACCTCCACCCTCCTCCAGTCCACCCTCCAGTCCACCCTCCACCCCCCCTCCAGTCCACCCTCCACCCTAGTAGGGTGAGATGGTATGGTTAGGGGTTAGATAGTAGAGTGAGATATGGTTAGGGGTTAGATAGTATGGTTAGGGTTAGATACTGATGTTTGTGGTGTGTTTGTGTTAATGTAGGGGTTAGATATTGGGGTTAGTGTTGGGGTTAGATAGTGATGTTTGTGGTGTGTTAGTGTCGGGGTTAGATAGTGGTGTTAGTGTTGGGGTTAAATGGTTATGCTTGTGGTGTTCGTGTTGGGGTTAGATAGTGGTGTTAGTGTTGGGGTTTGATAGTAATGCTTGTGTTAGTGTTGGGGTTCGATAGTGGTGTTAATGTCGGGGTTAGATAGTGGTGTTAGTGTCGGGGTTAGATAGTGATGTTAGTGTTGGGGTTAGATAGTGGTGTTAGTGCTGGGGTTAGATAGTGGTGTTAGTGTTGGGGTTAGATAGTGATGTTAGATAGTGATGTTAGTGTTGGGGTTAGATAGTAATGCTTGTGTTAGTGTTGGGGTTAGATGGTTGTTAGTGCTGGTGTTATATAGTGGTGTTAGTGTTGGGGTTAGATAGTAATGCTTGTGTGTGTGTTGGTTAGATAGTGGTGTTAAGGTTAGATAGTGGTGTTAGTGTTGGGGTTAGATAGTGGTGTTAGTGTTGGGGTTAGATAGTAATGCTTGTGTGTGTGTTGGTTAGATAGTGGTGTTAAGGTTAGATAGTGGTGTTAGTGCTGGGGTTATATAGTGGTGTTAGTGTTGGGGTTAGATAGTGATGTTAGATAGTGGTGTTAGTGTTGGGGTTAGATAGTAATGCTTGTGTGTGTGTTGCAGGGGAGCTGCGCCACATCTCCAGCCTGAAGCCGTGGGCTCTGTTTGAGGTTCTGCTGGAGAAATACGAATGGCCTCTGGAGAGAGCGGCGCAGTTCAGCGACTTCCTGCTCATCATGCTGGAACCCGACCCGCAGGCCCGCGCCAGCGCAGCCCAGTGCCTGGACCACCCCTGGCTCAGCACATAGACCCTTACCTTACCTTAACACATAGACCCTTACCTTAACACAGACCACCCCTGGCTCAGCACATAGACCCTTACCTTAACACATAGACCCTTACCTCAACCTTACCTTAACACAGACCACCCCTGGCTCAACACATAGACCCTTACCTTACCTTACCTTAACACATAGACCACCCCTGGCTCAACACATAGACCCTTACCTTACCTTACCTTAACACATAGACCCTTACCTTAACCTTACCTTAACACATAGACCCTTACCTTAACACAGACCCTTACCTTAACCTTAACACATAGACCACCCCTGGCTCAACACATAGACCCTTACCTTAACACACAGACCCTTACCTTAACACATAGACCACCCCTGGCTCAGCACATAGACCCTTACCTCAACCCTTACCTTAACCCTTACCTTAACACATAGACCCTTACCTTAACACAGACCCTTACCTTAACATAGACCACCCCTGGCTCAGCACATAGACCCTTACCTTACCTTAACACATAGACCACCCCTGGCTCAACACATAGGCCCTTACCTCAACCCTTACCTTAACACAGACCCTTACCTTAACACATAGACCACCCCTGGCTCAACACATAGACCCTTACCTCAACCTTACCTTAACACATAGACCCTTACCTTAACACATAGACCACCCCTGGCTCAACACATAGACCCTTACGTCAACCTTACCTTAACACATAGACCCTTACCTTAACACATAGACCCTTACCTTAACACAGACCACCCCTGGCTCAGCACATAGACCCTTACCTCAACCTTACCTTAACCCTTACCTTAACACATAGACCCTTACCTCAACCTTACCTTAACACATAGACCCTTACCTTAACACAGACCACCCCTGGCTCAGCACATAGACCCTTACCTCAACCTTACCTTAACCCTTACCTTAACACATAGACCCTTACCTTAACACACAGACCACCCCTGGCTCAACACATAGACCCTTACCTTAACCCTTACCTTAACACAGACCCTTACCTCAACACACAGACCCTTACCTTAACACATAGACCACCCCTGGCTCAACACATAGACCCTTACCTCAACCCTTACCTTAACATAAACCCTTACTTAACACATACACCACCCCTGGCTCAACACAGACCCTTACCGTAACACACAGACTGATCTTTCTAGTGCAGGTCTGAGCTCCAGGCGGGTGTGGTTAAGGGTGTAGTTAAGGGTGAAGGAATAAGAGCAGTAATGGCCGCCGGGTTCATCTCCACTTTGGCTTCCCTCCTGTATGATTTCTAAAGGCCAGAGGTCAAGCGGAGGTCATGTTCATGCAGAGTGTTCCAGGTGTGTTCCAGGTGTGTTCCAGGTGTGTTCTTTAGGACCGTTTTGTATGGATAGTGTTCATTATATTTATATTTATATTCGACTTGGACTGCCGGTGTGGGAGCGATACTCGGCTGTAACCTCGCCACTGTTTTGTACCGAGTGTTCATTACATTTCTATTTGGAGCGGCTCTAGAGAGCGGCTCTAGAGAGCGGCTTCTAGAGAGCGGCTCTAGAGAGCGGCGGCTTCTAGAGAGCGGCGGCTTCTAGAGAGCGGCTCTAGAGAGCGGCGGCTTCTAGAGAGCGGCTCTAGAGAGCGGCTTCTAGAGAGCGGCGGCTTCTAGAGAGCGGCTCCTAGAGAGCGGCTCCTAGAGAGCGGCTCCTAGAGAGCGGCTTCTAGAGAGCGGCTCTAGAGAGCGGCGGCTTCTAGAGAGCGGCTTCTAGAGAGCGGCTCTAGGGAGCGGCTCTGGACGTAGTGCTGTAGGGATGGCATGTTTCATTTAGTTCTGCTGGAGGGCGGGGTCAGCCCGTTGTCATGGCGATACGGCGTATGGGATGGTGTTTAAACAGTGCCTTGATGTGGTGGTGTCCTGCGGTCCGGGTGGAGTCTGCACACGTTTTCTAGATATGAACCAAACGTATGTATCATAACTATGACTCACGTGTGTGAAATGTTTTCATTAGTGCAAATAAAAGTATTCACCACTGAGAACCGCAGCCACGCTTTTATTGTGAAGGGATGGAAGACGGTTCATTCATCCACACATCTTTAATTCATCCACCTCCACCTGTACATTACCGCCACCTGTACTGTATCACCTTCACCTGTATGTAACTCCATCTGTACCACCTCCACCTGTACATTACCGCCACCTGTACTGTATCACCTCCATCTGTATCACCTTCACCTGTATGTAACTCCATCTGTACCACCTCCACCTGTCTGTACCACCTCCACCTGTACATTACCGCCACCTGTACTGTATCACCTCCACCATCTGTACCACCTCCACCTGTATCACCTTCACCTGTACTGTACCTTTATCACCTCCACCTGTACCGCCTCCACCTGTCTGTATCACCTCCACCTGTATGTAACTCCATCTGTACCACCTCCACCTGTCTGTACCACATCCACCTGTACATTACCGCCACCTGTACTGTATCACCTCCTCCACCTGTCTGTACCACCTCCATCTGTACCACCTTCACCTGTACTGTACCTTTATCACCTCCACCTGTCTGTAGTACCTCCATCTGTATCACCTCCACCTGTATGTAACTCCATCTGTACCGCCTCCACCTGTATGTACCTCCATCTGTACCACCTCCACCTATACAGTGTACATATACTTTGCAGAGAGAGGTTTAAAATGACTGAATAAATGTCTCTAGGTTCAGTTTTCGGGGTTTTATACAAATCGTTTATTTCACACGTGGATCCATAGAAATGCAGACCAGACTGCTCTTCATCACTTCTTCTTGCGCACCTTAGTCCACCCCTCCTCTTCCTCCTCCTCCCCCTCCCCCCCCTGGGCTGGGGGGGAGGAGGGGAGAGCTCTGGCATGGGAGGAACTGGAAGCTGCATCACATTCCATGGCCTTGGGGAGGAGAACAAAGGAACACATTATTATTATTATATTCATAATTATAATTATCATAATTAATTAAACAGTTTCAGGGCTTGGAAGTAGGCAGCTTACACGCTATGATCAGACATACTTGTATTAGTATCATAATTATATTATAAAGAGTATAGCAGTGTAATACTAGAAGTATAGAAGTGTAATACTAGAAGTACAGAAGTGTAATACTAGAAGTATAGAAGTGTAATACTAGAAGTATAGCAGTGTAATACTAGAAGTATAGAAGTGTAATACTAGAAGTATAGAAGTGTATTACTAGAAGTATAGAAGTGTATTACTAGAAGTATAGAAGTGTAATACTAGAAGTATAGAAGTGTATTACTAGAAGTATAGAAGTGTAATACTAGAAGTATAGAAGTGTATTACTAGAAGTATAGAAGTGTAATACTAGAAGTATAGAAGTGTATTACTAGAAGTATAGAAGTGTAATACTAGAAGTATAGTAGTGTAATACTAGAAGTATAGAAGTGTAATACTAGAAGTACAGAAGTGTAATACTAGAAGTATAGAAGTGTAGTACTAGAAGTATAGTAGTGTAATACTAGAAGTATAGAAGTGTAATACTAGAAGTACAGAAGTGTAATACTAGGAATATAGAAGTGTAATACTAGAGGTATAGAAGTGTAATACTAGAAGTATAGAAGTGTAATACTAGAAGTATAGAAGTGTAGTACTAGAAGTATAGTAGTGTAATACTAGAAGTATAGAAGTGTAATACTAGAAATACAGAAGTGTAATACTAGGAATACAGAAGTGTAATACTAGAGGTATAGAAGTGTAATACTAGAAGTATAGAAGTGTAATACTAGAAGTATAGTAGTGTAATACTAGAAGTATAGAAGTGTAATACTAGAAGTATAGTAGTGTAATACTAGAAGTATAGAAGTGTAATACTAGAAGTACAGAAGTGTAATACTAGAAATACAGAAGTGTAATACTAGAAATATAGTAGTGTAATACTAGAAGTATAGAAGTGTAGTACTAGAAGTATAGCAGTGTAATACTAGAAGTATAGAAGTGTAATACTAGAAGTATAGAAGTGTAATACTAGAAGTATAGAAGTGTAATACTAGAAATACAGAAGTGTAATACTAGAAATATAGTAGTGTAATACTAGAAGTATAGAAGTGTAGTACTAGAAGTATAGCAGTGTAATACTAGAAGTATAGAAGTGTAATACTAGAAGTATAGAAGTGTAATACTAGAAGTATAGAAGTGTAATATTAGAAGTACAGAAGTGTAATACTAGAAATATAGTAGTGTAATACTAGAAGTATAGAAGTGTAGTACTAGAAGTATAGCAGTGTAATACTAGAAGTATAGAAGTGTAATACTAGAAGTATAGTAGTGTAATACTAGAAGTATAGAAGTGTAATACTAGAAGTATAGAAGTGTAATACTAGAAGTATAGCAGTGTAATACTAGAAGTACAGAAGTGTAATACTAGAAATATAGTAGTGTAATACTAGAAGTATAGTAGTGTAATACTAGAAGTATAGCAGTGTAATACTAGAAGTATAGAAGTGTAATACTAGAAGTATAGCAGTGTAATACTAGAAGTACAGAAGTGTAATACTAGAAGTATAGCAGTGTAATACTAGAAGTACAGAAGTGTAATACTAGAAATATAGTAGTGTAATACTAGAAGTATAGTAGTGTAATACTAGAAGTATAGCAGTGTAATACTAGAAGTATAGAAGTGTAATACTAGAAGTATAGTAGTGTAATACTAGAAGTATAGAAGTGTAATACTAGAAGTATAGAAGTGTAATACTAGAAGTATAGAAGTGTAATACTAGAAGTATAGAAGTGTAGTACTAGAAGTATAGAAGTGTAGTACTAGAAGTATAGAAGTGTAATACTAGAAGTATAGAAGTGTAATACTAGAAGTATAGTAGTGTAATACTAGAAGTATAGTAGTGTAATACTAGAAGTATAGAAGTGTAATACTAGAAGTATAGAAGTGTAATACTAGAAGTATAGAAGTGTAATACTAGAAGTATAGTAGTGTAATACTAGAAGTATAGTAGTGTAATACTAGAAGTATAGAAGTGTAATACTAGAAGTATAGTAGTGTAATACTAGAAGTATAGTAGTGTAATACTAGAAGTATAGAAGTGTAATACTAGAAGTATAGAAGTGTAATACTAGAAGTACAGAAGTGTAATACTAGAAGTATAGTAGTGTAATACTAGAAGTATAGAAGTGTAGTACTAGAAGTATAGAAGTGTAATACTAGAAGTATAGAAGTGTAATACTAGAAGTATAGTAGTGTAATACTAGAAGTATAGAAGTGTAATACTAGAAGTATAGTAGTGTAATACTAGAAGTATAGAAGTGTAATACTAGAAGTATAGAAGTGTAATACTAGAAGTATAGAAGTGTAATACTAGAAGTATAGAAGTATAGAAGTGTAGTACTAGAAGTATAGAAGTGTAATACTAGAAGTATAGAAGTGTAATACTAGAAGTATAGTAGTGTAATACTAGAAGTATAGTAGTGTAATACTAGAAGTATAGAAGTGTAATACTAGAAGTATAGAAGTGTAATACTAGAAGTATAGAAGTGTAATACTAGAAATATAGTAGTGTAATACTAGAAGTATAGTAGTGTAATACTAGAAGTATAGAAGTGTAATACTAGAAGTATAGAAGTGTAATACTAGAAGTATAGAAGTGTAATACTAGAAGTATAGTAGTGTAATACTAGAAGTATAGTAGTGTAATACTAGAAGTATAGAAGTGTAATACTAGAAGTATAGTAGTGTAATACTAGAAGTAT
>JAOPHQ010000985.1:0-5000 GCA_030340625.1 Merluccius polli
GTGTGTGTGGTGTGTGTGTGTGTGTGTGTGTGTGTGTGTGTGTGTGTGTGTGTGTGTATGTGTGTGTATGTGTGAGAGGCATGTGTGTGTGTGTGTGTGTGTGTGTGTGTGTGTGTGTGTGTGTGAGAGAGAGAGAGAGAGAGAGTGAGAGAGAAATCAGAGAGTGTGTGTGTCACACTGTCAGAGCTGACACAGCAAGCGGGGAGCGATATCTGTTGAGACAAATCCTCCCATGTTATGACTGAAAACAGAGCAGGAGAAGGAGTGGACAGAGAGTGAGAGGAGAGAGAGCGGGAGGTAGGAGAGAAAGAGGGAGGGAGAATAGAGCGTGTGAGAAGAAGGGGGAGGGTAGGACAGGTGAGGAGTTGGTAAAAGGAGTGGGCGGGGACAGGAAAAGGGAGGGAGGGAGAGAGGGTGGGGGAAAAAAAAGGAGGGAGCGAGAGAGAGAGAGAGAAAGACGTGATAAGGAATTTTTGAGGAACTGAGAGCAGCGAAGGGTAGTGGGTGGGGGGGAAAGGGAGGAGCGTTGAGGCCAAAGTTACACATGAGAGGCCGCACAACAAAATAACCAAGGCACCGGAGAAACAGAGAGACAGACAGAGAGAGAGAGACAGAGGGAGAGAAGATAGCGGGAGACAGAGCGAGAAAGAGGAGAAAGAGAGAGCGTATGAAGTGACAGGTAGAGAAGCTATGGTGAGGATTTCTTTTAAATGCACATTAGAATATTAATGACCTGAAAAAGAAAGCAAAACCAGGCAAAGCAAACAAAAGAGCACAAACAATGCACAAAAACGAAACAGACAGCTGTTTACCTGTTCAGCCAGATGAGTCAAGAGAGAGGGACACTTGAAGTGGAACAGACAAAGGTAGCAGCGACCTAGGAGGAGGAGGGGGGGGGTTTCAAAGTAAAGAACAAGGGCAAAAACACACATTGACGAGAGTGAACTGGACTTCTTGGACTACTGACAGGTGGGGAAAAACAAAAAAAGGATCAGTGTAGCTTGTGTTGCTTGTATAGCTTGTTCCAGTGCATCTCTTTTATGTAATTTAGACAGCAGGGGGGTAGGGGGGGGGGCGCGCACAGGACACGCTAAACACAAAGGACACACAGACAGTTAGCTCCACCTGCAGCCGCACCATGTTGCTGAAGGAGTACCGCATCTGCATGCCGCTGACCGTGGATGAGGTAAGTGTGTTCGACTTTCCCACGCACACTCGCGCAACACATCCGAACACAGTGAACAGCCTGCTGTTATTTTCTAACGGGCAGACAATAGTGTATCGGTGAGGGTGGTGGAGGTGAAGGAAAGACAGAGAGGGGTTTCTTTTTTTTTTTCAAGTGAAAACGTCATGGGTTGTAATCTTGAAAAGTGTAAAGGTGCTGATAAGAGTGGGAGGGGAGAGCGGTGGGAGAGGAGGAGGGGGAGCACAGAGCACCTCCCGCAGGTTTAAAGAGCCACGTATAGCCCACTATGTAGGAAGCTGTGCAGCGGCAGAGGTCAAAGCACGTCGCTCCGTGTCCCCAGCCTGCCTGCCTGCCTGCAGTAGCCAACAGGTAGTACAGAGCCTGCAGAGAGAGAGAGAGAGAGATAAGTCCCTCCTCCATTGGCTTTTTTATAGTCTCTGTATTCAAACAAGTCGGACTGGTTGTAGCTGAGCCTGAACTCCCTGCAAACAATGGTGCTGCTGGGTTCCCCCCACCCCCCCCCAGGGCCCTTCTCAGCAATACTACACCTACTACTAATAATAGCACTAATACCGATGTGTGATTAATCCCAACACAGTGTGACGGCCTGCAGAGCATAATACTTATTAATACTTACCAATTATTATTTACTGCTATTGAGTCATTTAGGAGACGCTTCTATCCAAAGTGACTTAGATACATGACATTAAGGAGCAAGTAGGGGTTAGGCTCAAGGATGCCTACAGGTAGACATTGAGGTTCAATCCCAGAACCTTTGGGCTGGGAGTTAAACAGCTGTCCTGCCCCTGTGTCAATTGTATTCAAATGTTTTTGTTTATTTTCAGTCTATAGGTATTGAAAACAGGACCCTGAACTGCCTTCACATGTATTGCTAAACACAACAACTACTTTCCAGCTTATCTCGAGTTAGTATGACCTCATGACCGTGATCATGAAAGTACAAATATGCAAAGTCCAATGGACGTATCTTGAACTGTGTTACGCAATAAACAGCTTCATATCATATGTACACTTGTTAACCCTGGTGATCAGGGTGGGTGTCTTATTTCAAAGTCTTGTCACATTGACATATGGTATTGGGACAGTTTGTCAACACCCTACTGAGATCAGATAGCTGCCGTCTCAGCTCCCTGAAAGACAGCAGGAAATCCATGGAAAATACCATCAATGGAAATTTCAGTGTTTCTCAACACGTCACTTATCATTGCCCTTCACTGTGCATAGCAGCGATTCTGCAGTCAGATAAGGCGGCTTTTTTTCAACTTGAGCCCAAGATAAGCTCTCAAGAGCAGAACTCATTCCTAACATGGCTCCACCGGAGGAGTCTCCCAATAGGCTGTTAGTCTCAGCGCTGTGGAAAAGCTTCCATCCTGAATAATTAGGAGTCATGAATAACCAATGGGTAAATATTAAATATTGACAATCCAAACATAATTGGACGAAGAATAGGAGTAGAATAGGAGTTTCATGATGATGTCAGTTGAGTAAAGTGAAGGGTGGATGTAACTCAATGAGTTATTTCTTTCTTTTGCTCTGTTTTCCATGAGTTATTCGTTTATTTTATTATTATATTCTTACATTCATTCTTTCTTTTGTTCATTTTTAGTTTTGTCTTTCTTTCTTTTTCATTCTTACTTTTGTTCTTTCTTTTGTTTATTCTTTTGTCTTTCTTTCTTTCTCTCTCTCTTTCGCTTTCTTTCTTTCTTTCTTTTGCACTCCTTTAATTTATTTAGTTATTTATTTATTTTGTTGTTCTTTCATTCTTATTAACTTTCTTTCTTTCTTTCTTTTACATTTTAAAAACAAATTAAAAATGTTTTTTGTTTTTTTATTTATACATTTAATTATATATTTAAATATTGAATTTGTTATTTTTTTATACACTCAGGGAGCATATTTGAGCCTTTATGTCCCCATCATTCCTCAACACAAAGTCACACTCTTTCCAGGAAGGATGTGTATTTACGTGTTGGTATGAAAACAACAACATTGTTACCAAACCTGAATGAAAACAATGCACACGTCTCACTCCGGCACCAGCCTTTGATAACAAACTGAAACTCATCCTTCCAGTACCGGATTGGGCAACTGTATATGATCAGCAAGCACAGCTGTGAGCAGAGCGATGGAGGGGCGGGGGTGGAGGTGGTGCAGAACGAGCATAAGGTGCACGCGGAGCACGGCCCAGGGCAGGTGACCGAGAAGCGCATATACCTCAGCAGGTATGAGCATCATACACGCGCACACGCATGCACGCACCCACACAAGCACACACACACACACACACACACACACACACATGCACACAAATTACACATGCATGCGCACAAAAAGCACATACACACACATGCACACACCCATACATGCACACACACGCACACGTGTGCACAAACACAAACGCACACACACGCACGCACATACATACATTCAAAATACAATACACATGGAGCAAAACAAAAGATCTCTACCTCATTTGTGGTCTAGTGTGACCTAGAAGCAACAGTACAGTTACAATTTATCACCACGGGTGTAATTGCGAATGAGTCACAAAAATGACGGCTTTGGTAGAGTAGCCTACAGGTAATTCTGCTACAAATTGCGCAGAAAGCACTTAAGATCTCTTTGTCTTTCTTCATCATTTTCTCGCTCCTCCCTTTCTCCCTCTTTCTTTTTGCAATTTCTCCCCCCCCCCCCCCCCCCCCCCCCCCCCCTCCCAAGCTGATTTTATCTTTCGCCCCGCTTGTTTGTTTTTTGTTTGCATATTTCTCTGTTCTTTTCCACTGCTTCACTGTTTCTTATTTCCCACTCTTTCTTACTTGTTTCCAGACACTGTCTTTTCTTAAATGTATTTTTTATGTTTTTGTCTTCCTAGCAAACTGCCATCCTGGGTAAAATCATTTGTCCCGAGATTCTTTTATGTGACAGAAAAGGCCTGGAATTTTTACCCACACACAATCACAGGTTAGTGTGTGTTTGTGTGTGTTTGTGTGTGTGTGTGTGTGTGTTTGTCATAACATTTCAGAAATAGTATTTACATGTTGGCCAATAGTTTTGCAACAAAACCACCATCTTTTGTGTGTGTATGTCACAAAGAAGTGAGTCTGTGGTTGTGTGTGTGCATGCGTGCATGCATGCATATGTGTGTGTGTATGGGAGAAATTTACTAGTTATTTACTATACATTTAAAAGGAATATGTTCATTATAGTCTACCATTAAATAAGAGGGAACATTCATTATCTTGCCCATATGCTATATGAATTAAGTAAGTGTGGGTGAAACAGGGGTTAGTAAGGACATGAGGTTCCAATCTATACCATAGCAGGATGGATGAAGGATGAAGTCTTTGTTGTTGATAAAGAGCCATGCGAGTGGGGAGCGGTGGTAACATAAACATTCCTTCCAGTCTGGAGGGCAAAGTTTGCGTTAGCAATCAGATCCCAGGTCTCAGTCCTGCTGGACTGACCTGTGAAGGTTGACTGATGGGCCGGGGTCAGATTCTGTAGACGAAATGGGATCTTTGTTGTGAATAAGAGCAGAAACAGATGTACACTCCGGACCAACAGAAAGGGGTTAAAAGGAAGGGTCCGTGAGTGGATCCTCAGTTCTTTGGCAAACCAACTCAGGCTTTGTGGTTGCTTGTTCTCAAGTGATAATAAAGTCTTACATCTTCAGACCTCGACTCTCTCGAACTTCTCTTCTTTAGTTTAAGTGTTAGATGTGGTTTTCTCCACGACATGTGTTGTAGCGTATGATTGTTGTAGTCTATGCCATAACATCCCCACCTACATTTGA
>JAOPHQ010000985.1:10000-22500 GCA_030340625.1 Merluccius polli
CTCCCCCCTACACTACACTCTCCCCCCCCCCTACACTACACTCTCCCCCCTACACTACACTCTCCCCCCTACACTACACTCTCCCCCCCTACACTACACTCTCCCCCCTACACTACACTCTCCCCCCTACACTACGCTTTCCTCTGGCCTGAGAGTAGGGATGGGAGGAGTGCAGGCCATTGTCATTTCAGTATGAATATTATATTGGAGGAGGAGGGGGTGGGGTGGATTGAAATGCATCGTTTTTGTTATCATCACGCTGTAATATGGGGGGGGGGGGGGGGCAGTTATAATCTGACTGATATTAAAAAAATACCCCCTAGAGGGAGTGGGTGGGTAAGGCGGAGGTGGGGACGTAGTGGGAAGTTGTAGAGCTCAGCTGGTAAAACAGGAGGAGGAGGGGATGGAGGAACATGGAGGTAAATAGAGCAATAAGTGTGTAATGTATCTCTGTTCGCTATGGTAATGAGGCTTATATTTAATAAGACCAGAGCACAGATGGTATGGAGTAAAGGCAAGATGGAGGAATGTATGGTGAATAAGGCGAACCACATGCACACACACAAAGACACCCTCAGGCCCACACAATCACACACACATACTCACACTCCCGTTATAAAATGATGAAACAAAACAATATTTACAAATGCTAAGGTCGCTAGAAGATATAAAAAATGAAACGTAGATATTGTTGGGGTTTTCATTCAGCAGTATCTGTTGCATAAGGGCATTAAATTAAGGTGATATTGTGAATGAAGTGAACCATTCTCCCAGCAGTGCTGCGCTAGGGCCCATGTGTACGTATAGGGGAGGAGAGGAGGCAGGAAAACAGAAAACACACATTCCATAAGATACCAATAAATGGGGGGGGGGGGGGCAGCTAGAGATAGAGACAGAGACAGAGAAGGAGAGAGAGACAGAGAGAGAGTGTGCATGCTAAGGTAGAAAGGAGAGCTGACAAGGCATTGGGGTGAAGGGTGGTGAATTTAGAAGTACAGGCTGGTCGGTGAAGTGATAATGCCACTGCGTCATGATAAACAGTGTAACGCAGCCACCTGCTGAACTCCTCACATCACCATCCCTCTCAATATAAATAACCAGCCATTGCAGCACTTAACTGCAAATGTCAGCCCTGGTGGGGATGCACGTCTGGGCAAGTGTGTGTGTGTGTGTGTGTGTGTGTGTGTGTGTGTGTGTGTGTGTGTGTGTGTGTGTGTGTGTGTGTGTGTGTGTGTGTGTGTGTGTGTGTGTGTGTGTGTGTGTGTGTGTGTGTGTGTGTGCGTGTGTGTGTGTGTGTGTGTGTGTGTGGTCACCCTGCCCCCTGCTGGCGTGTCTGATGAACCTGATCAGGATACAGCTGATATCAAAGTTGGAGTTCACAATGTGGCCTGTAGGCTTTTTTGGTGTGTGTGTGTGTGTGTGTGTGTGTGTGTGTGTGTGTGTGTGTGTGTGTGTGTGTGTGTGTGTGTGTGTGTGTGTGTGTGTGTGTGTGTGTGTGTGTGTGTGTGAGAGAGAGAGAGAGAGAGAGAGAGAGAGAGAGAGAGAGCGATGTAGCAGAAGAATGAAGGATAGAGAGACATTGAGCTACCATGGATCTGCAGTCATTGCTCAACCTGCTGCAGGAGGCTGCGCTATCCTAACCCCCCTACAGGACAAATGCAGTTACTGCACAGTACACACATCTTTGACCATGTTATCTATGTTAATATACAGTCCTATATCACTTCATTAATCCACAATAATAGAATTAAATGGATGGTCTTCTATGGAAAATAATAGTGTATTCATAGAAACAGAATCATAGTGATGGATGATGAATACCAATGAGAGAATTACCTAACGGATAACTACGTGTGAGAGACAGCTACCCATGTTAGAAATACAAGCACATTAATATCTGTTAGCATGTGTAGTTAGCAGGTGCATTTAGCATGTGCTGTTTGCATGTGCTGTTAGCATATGTGTGTTCATTGCATAATTGGCATTGCTACTAATTTATATCGTCAATCTCCACAATCTCTCTCTCGCTCTCTCTCTTCATATCTCCCAGGTCAACCGGTGGCCTCTCGCCCCACGTATTCGCGCTCTATCTCTGTGACCGATGAGCGCTCCCTGAAGAAGATGGGAGTGACAAATGCAGCCCTGGTCGACTCCAACAGCTCCTCTCAGCCCAGCACTCCCATGCGCCTCCATTCAACCACCGAATGATGCCTTTTGCGTGCGCGCGCGCACACACACACACACACACACACACACACACACACACACACACACACACACACACACATGCAGACACATACATGCAGGTGCACACACATACACACACACACACACACACAAAATAACCAGTCTTGTTATACACTTTTGACTCTATCCATACAGTCCAATCTCAAGGTGTATGTACACACACACACAGACACACACACAAACATTTCCCATGAGATCAAACCTGGAAGATTGATACAATTCAATCTATAATAGCGACCTCCAAGCGTCATGCAGCTGCCCCCACACGCACACAAACACACACATACGTATGTACGATGACTTAAAACACACACGTTTGCACAAACACACGCATGTACACAAACCACCCACAAAACCATCTAGCATTCATGTCCTCCACTGTCACCTTCAAGCCAACCTTGGGCATTCGTCTAGCGCTCGGCTAAGTGCACCTTTAAATGCAGTCCATTACTGCTGCAGTCCAACAGGCGGGGTGGGGGCCCAGCAGGAGGGCTCTTCACATCTCCCCCCATCCCCTGGCCCCTGGCCCCTGGCCTCCTCGGCCCCCTAGCTAACTCCGGCCCTGCAATCCTAGAGACAGGTGAGAGTTCAGTAAAGTGGATCTAATGAGAGCACAGAGTTGGGGGTTTAGGGGTTTAAGGGACCTGGGGGGGGGGGGGGGGGGGGTTATGCTGTCAATGTTATGGATCTGTACCATTGACCAGTCCCAGCCAATAAGTCAGGCCAGCCTCATTGACCAGGGGGTATTAAAGGCTGTATTGGTTCCTTGATCGCTTGGCCGTGATCTGAGCCCGGGTCAGGCCAGGGATAACCTTCAATGATGAGCCAATCATAGCTTTTATTATTATTAATTTCAAGAAGAGGGTGGGTTGACTGGCCCATCACCAGCGGAGAGGGAGAAAAACAACAACTAATCAAGTATGTAAAAATGTTGTAATGATGTAACAATAAATAATTCTGTTTGTTTTTGTAATGATTTTTTTTATGGACCAATGACAAATATAGAAAGAATGTAATATTTATATGGAAGATATGTTGAGTCATTTTGATTAACTCTCAGGGTACATACATCAATAAAGATATTTCTAAACTACTGCACTCTTTGCACTCTGTCTATGATTCCCCATTGATCCGGGACTCACTGCACACACACACACACACACACACACACACACACACACACACACACACATTACTAAACCATGTCTGATTAGTTTGGGAAGTTACACTAGCTGTTGGCACAGAGCTCTGTATGCACATTTAATCAAGTCACCGATTTCACACTGGCGCCTGCTGTGTGGAGCGCACTGTGCTTCCTGGCTCCTGAGACCACAGAGGGGGCGGTACCACCGGAACAGAGGCCAGTAGCCACTGCAGCTCAGTCCAGCTTATCCACCATCTTAACAGTGGAGCGATGGGTAGGGTGGACAGATGAGGGGTAGTAGTACCGGGTATCTTTCTCTGTCGTGTGTCAGTGGATGTTCTTTCCTGCTATTTTTTCCAGCTAATGTATGACTGGCTACTCGAGGAGGTTGGCATACGTGTCCATTAGTTACATCATTAAGGTCACCAGATGTCAGGGAATGTGTGACTTTTGGCACACTACTCACACGCTGAAGCATAAATGAAGAGAGAGACCCACGGCGTCACTATGGTGGCTAATCGACGCAGAACAATACGTTGGACAATATATATTCTTCCTAGATGCTCGTCCTATTGGCAGATTTAAAAATGCCTTTGATGTCTTTGGATTGATTGGGACAGACAAGCCTTGCAGGTAGCTCAGAATTGCTAAGTAGATTACATTAAGGTATTCATTAGGCTTTTTTTAATTCAAACAAATCAGGCTTCAACATGCAAATTTGTTATTAGCTTTTTGACAAAGAACTTCACACACACATACACACTTTCCACACACACACACACACACACACACACACACACACTCTCTCTCTCTCTCTCTCTCTCTCTCTACAGTAGCAGCAGGAGGGTGATATGAAAGAGGGAGTGCTCAACACAGCCGAGAGTGCTGAAGAGCTACGGTGGGACGCTGTGAGACTCCTGGCTGCACTGCATTAATATCACCTCTCCTCTGTCTCCTCCTTTAAACCCTAGCTCTTTGAATCCGTCTCGTACAATATTTCACTATCCCCACCCCACCTCCTCTTTCTCCTTTTCATCCTTAATTTTCTCTCTCTCTCTCGTCCGGTTTATTAATCCCAGGTTTTTTTTCCTCTCTCGTCTCTCTCGCTCTCTTTTGTGTTCGGTTCTCCGTCTTTATCTGTCCGGCGTCGCTGTTCCTCTTTAAAGAAGACATAGTGGCTTCATTACATGGAACAGTCCCCTGTGGTGCATTATCATAGATTCCGACCCTGTAGCGCTAAATCATTCCTGCTATTCCCAGTTTTCCCTGTCAGTTGTATATGGAGAGCAGAAGGGAGGAGAGAGAGCGGGGCGGCAATCCTGCTCGGTTCAGCAGCCGCAGCAGACTACAGCGCCCTCACATCCTCCTCGCCGCTCAGCAGAGAGACTTTCAAACACCGGGGATGAAAAGAAGTAGGATACATGCGGTGGCGCAGGCCCGAGACAGCACAGAACATGAAAGAAAGACGAAAAGAATGGAAGAACGTAAGATTGAAATAACGAATGAATGACTGAATTAAAGAAAGAAAGAAAGAAAGAAAGAAAGAAAGAAAGAAAGAAAGAAAGAAAGAAAGAAAGAAAGAAAGAAAGAACGAAAGAAAGAAAGAAAGAAAGAAAGAAAGAAAGAAAGAAAGAAGGAAAAGCAATCCTAACCCACAATGAAGGCCGGGCTCCATTCTGCATGAGTGAATGTGGCGCTGTTTGAATGTCTGTCCATATTTTGTCTGCTGCATGTAATGTAATGGCCTTCACCCTAACCACTCTGATGTATGAGGTTCTCGGGCGGATCAATACACACTCCCCATTCACCAAGGCGGACAGTAATGCAATCGGCATATTTATCCGGCCGCGTGTGCATATGTTCTCCTTGCTTTATGCGTCTCCGTCTGAACCACACTCACCGTGGGTGAGCCGTCAGAAAACCACACCATTAAGAATGAGCCACCATTAAGCCACCTAGTTTAGCATGTCGCTAATCTAATCCCTTTAACCGCCAATGCTTTGCGTTGCCATATCTATTCCATGAGAGATGGGCTTGTATTGTACGGCACGGTTTAGGACGTATAGTGTTAAGAGTCTAGTGTGTGTACTGTAAGTGTTTTTGTGTGTGTTACGTATGCGTTAGAGATTCCCCGGGAGAGTGATTCTCGTGCAGGAATAAACAATGAGGGCGTAAGCTTGTGTTCCCTCATTACAGTGTCAGCAATACAATTTTAAGTCCGCTCAGGCGAATAAATAGCTTTTAATCCACAGTGTATTAAGCCTCACCACTGGGGAGCCCAATTTGTAACCTCTGCCCAGTCACACTTTCTCTGGACTTATCTTGGGACGGACAGAGTGGTGAATTCATACAGTATCTGAGAGAAGTAATTGAACCAATTAAAGAAGTGAATATGGATTACAGAGGGAGTGCACACACACACACACACACACACACACACACACATCCAGCTGGAACGCCAAGTCCACGAGCGCTGTCTTCATGCGATAATGACTGTCATTTAAAATGGATGGATGGGCAAGGCTAGGTTTGGGTGTTATACACGGAAGCCCAACTGTCCCACAGTCTGCAGTGTTCACACTGATGTGTTTTTTTTTCATCCAGAGTGGGTCTTAATGACTGATTCCAGAGGCTCTAATTAATTGCACGGGGGTAAAAGAAAAGTCAAGGATAGATGATAAAACTGCTTCGTCCAGCATTCAGCGTTTCTCTCTCTCTCTCTCTCTCTCTCTCTCTCTCTCTCTCTCTCTCTCTCTCTCTCTCTCTCTCTCTCTCTCGCTCTCTCTCTCTCTCTCCCTCTCTCTCTCTCTCTCTCTCTCTCTCTCCCTCTCTCTCTCTCTCTCTCCCTCTTGCTCTCTCTCTCTCTCTCTCTCTCTCTCTCTCTCTCTCTCTCTCTCTCTCACATACACACATATAAGCAAAAAAAACGCACTGTTGCTGGAAACAGGAAACAATCAAAGTGAGAGCGTAAGGAGAGGAGATTCAAACGCAAACGCAAAAAAAAAAGTGGGCCTTGGGAGTTGGCTTCACTGAAGCTCCTGATTTAAATATCCTAATCAGCACGGCCATAAAAAATTCCTCCCTAATTTTAATTGCCCCGCCATGACTGTTAATTACATAACAGTCATTAATTTACAGCACCGTGTGCCAGCATGTTGGTGAATAGGAAAGGATAGATTAGAATAAAAGTGAGTGAAATACATTTTGTACACAATAGGGGTTTGGTTGATCCACAAAGGAGGACTTGTGATTATACCCTTGTAACGCATCCCCTCTGGCGGATGTTAAAGGCGAACATCAACCGGCTTTGTATCATTACAATGTGGGAAGTATGTAAATGATCAATGTTTGGACAGAAACGTGCCATGTACAATGTGGCGCTGCACACAGAAAGAAGCGTGACACCTACAGTATCATGACATACAAGAAATGCACAGTGTACAGTAAATATGCTCTGCTCTGTACAGATGTTTCTTTTTTATAGTTTATTTATCTACTTTATTTTAAGTATATTTTGTGTGAAGGGAACGTGCAAACTAAGAATTTCATTGCCCGGTGCAAACTATGTTTCAACTGTGTATATGATATATGAATCTTGAATCTTGAATCTGTTGTGCCAAAGGATCCATCGCAGTGTTCATGTTGTTGTTGATACGGAGGGGCCACAGAGAGACAAACACATTCCACCATACGGCTCTGGAAACACGTGGCCACCGGGGACATAAATGAAGCCAACCAACACGACATCGCGTACTGCAACGGGCTCGCCATGGAGCGCGTGTCCCAGTATGGGGAAGTAGTGTGTTGTCGTGGGGGGGGGCGGGGGGGGGGGGGTATTTGGTACTCCCACTCCAATCAAAAGGAGCGGGCAGAGACGATTCTTCATGCTGGGTGACACACAAAAAGCTGTACGAGCCTGCACAGCTGAAATGAAATAGAAAGACCAAAGGCTGCTGAGGAAGCACTATTCTGGGCATGGAGGAGCGCGGAGCGATGTGGCCACAGTGTATAGTAACAGGGTTGTTTGTGCCTATTATATTCCAGATAATCACACACACACTGCATTGTATGCACGGGTCTATGCAAGCGGTTACACTGTATGATGCAGATGCATGAAAAACAGGTCAATAGACGGTTTAAAACCTTGCACATGAAAGTGATTGGGATGATAGGTTGTGGTGAATTGAAAGATGGATATGTGCTAGAAGCTTACGGTAGAAGACAGTAAGACAGAAGGTAGACCAAGGGTGAATTGATTTTGTTGACGTTGTTGTTGTTGTTGTTGTTGTTGTTGTTGTTGTTGTTGTTGTTGTTGTTGTTGTTGTTGTTGTTGTTATTGTTGCTGTCCTTGTTTTAGAACTGTGCCATAGGTGAGAGACTAGTGCAAATTAGAATGTGAAATGCTGCGGCTGCGGCTGCTGCTGTGGCTGCGGCTGCTGTGACTGCTGCTGTGACTGCTGCTGTGGCTGCGGCTGCTGTGACTTCTGCGGCTGCTGTGGCTGCGGCTGCTGTGACTGCTGCGGCTGCTGCTGCTGCTGCTGCTGCGGCTGCTGCTGTGGCTGCTGCTGCTGCTGCGGCTGCTGCGGCTGCTGAGGCTGCTGCGGCTGTTGCGGCTGCTGCGGCTGCTGTGGCGGCTGCTGCAAAAGACAGCAGGCACCTTGGCCAGCAGTCCTTGTGAGGCATAGGTGCCACTTCTAAAACCTAATGGGATTAGAATGTGCTGATGGGATTTCAATTCATCCCCTGAATATCCATGCAGATCAAAAAAAACAGAAGCTGTTAGTTAAGCCATGAATAACAGCTGTGATTCGTCCTCGTTTTCAAACAAATGTGCAATTGGATTTGGTGTAAGTCAGAACTAAATAAGGATGGTATTAAATGGGTTTATAGTGCACATAGATATTAGTAATAATACTTCATCAAATGGAAATGTGTGGAATGTCAACTATGTGAAATGTCTGTATTAGCTCCTTATCACACATATCACAAATGAATGGTAAAGTGATGTGTGATACCGTGTTGGGATGGTACGCTGGTATCTCTGTAGGAATAGCCATTCAGCATATTCATATTCATGTTTACTTTGCTGGTGATAGAGAAAATACAAATATAAATATAAACCCCAAAGAACAGAAGCAAGTCCATTGGAATAGAACAGACAGCGGTGGAGCATTCAATAATACAGAGACAAAACAAAGAGCAATACAGTCAGTGAATACATTTAAACCTAAGCTATAGCATCTTGTTTGGATAAGCTAAACTCATTGGCTCATATGATGAAAAGAAAGATACCAGAGGTTAGTAATCAAGCACAATGTTGAGTAAAGTACTGGCTATATGAACTAAATCTACTACATCTTCACATACAGAGGAAAATGGCTGTGGAATGCAAAAATGCCTGGCAGAGAAATAATGATTTGATTCACATTTCTAAAAGCAAATTTGACTCGTAATCCATAAGAAATATTTCTGCATGGTTGTAGACTGGATTATCGAGTGAGATCATTTCTTCTTTTCAGTTAGGGGGGATATCAGATTGATAGTTTTCATATGAGAACTTAGTGGAAAAGAAACATAACTGTGTTATTTCTCAAATTGTACTCTCACATAGAATTTGCATGATGATTAGATTTTAAACTAGGTCTATCGTTGTCGGCACACACACACACACACACACGTACATGCCACACACACTCACATAAAAATATATGCGCACACACATACATATACCCACATACACACACATACATCATACATATATGTGCACACACACACACACACAGTGGGTTCATGTCCTTTTCACTAGCCATCATCTAATAGTATATTTACCCAAACACATCTTATATGAGCTTCTATTTGAAGACAAACTAATTAAATCCACTGAATACTTTAGGAGCCTTAAACAGACAATATGGTAATGACCCCCCCAGTGATACTGCCATCAAGAACAGACCCGGTGCTTTATACTCTCTGCCTCTCGCTGCACACATAACATCGATTACAACTTCCCATAGCTGCAGGCCAAGCTTCCGCTCCCTCTCTCTCTCTCTCTCTCTCTCTCTCTCTCTCTCTCTCTCTCTCAGCATTACCACTTTCTCTCTGTTTTTTATTTCATCCCCCACTTTCTGTTTTATCTCCGTTTTTGTTTCCCTCCGTCTTATCTGGGCTCACTCACACTTTAACCACACTTCCATTTTCCAGAATAATCAAAGCCAGGGGAGGAATCTTTGATGGAGATCTTTGACGAAGGCCACCGGGCTTTAACATTTAACAGGTTAGGAGGTGGCCACCTGAAAGAGTAATATAAGTAATCTGCTTGCTTATGTTTAATATGCTGCTTTTCATATACGTCTCCGGCCTATAGAATATATATATATATATATATATATATATATATATATATATATATATATATATATAGCTCAAATGTAAAAGCATCTTACAAAGTGTCTCACAATACTGTTAGTGCAGACATTTTTAGCATTGGTGGTCCCAGTGGTAATTGAACCCCTAACCCTGGCAACATTAATGCCATGCTCCACCAGTTGAGCTTGTCAGGACTACAGTTCTGCATAACATGGTCGATATACAGTGTATATGTATACTATATGCTAATGAGCTGCATGTATTCTATAGAGGTGACAGCTCCAGGATTTAGACTTTATAGAAACAGATACTTTGGTGTGAATCCTACATTAACTTAATGTTCATCTTGATAGGAAGGACAAACAGGTTCTTCTTCTGCAGTTCCTTCTCCAAACATGCGGTCAGTCGGCTTGTTAGTGAGGCGGCGGTGAGATTGAAGCCGACGGTGTGTGCGTGTGTGTGTGTGTGTGTGTGTGTGTGTGTGTGTGTGTGTGTGTGTGTGTGTGTGTGTGTATTTGTGTGTGTGTGCATGTGATTGTGAGTGAGAGAGCTCCATGAGGCTGTGAGCTGCTGCTGGGTGTCACCGTGTCTCCCTGCTTTAGCGGCCCATTACAGAGACATCAGCCCGGTAACACGGGCCGACAGAGACAAACAGGTCACCCTTACTTGGAGTGGAGGATAAACCATTTCCCCCTCCAAAGCTACTCCCTCGCCCCTCGTATATTCTCTCCCTTTACCCCCCTTATCTCTCTCCACGCATCCATCCTTAACCCTTTCTATATCCCCCCTCTCTCTCTCTCTCTCTCTCTCTCTCTCTCTCTCTCTCTCTCTCCCACTATCGCTCTATCTCTCTCTCTCTCCATCCCTCTTCCTATACCCCCCCACCCCCACCCATCGCCTTCGCCCTTACTTTAGTTCCTACCTCTAGAATGTTCCGACACCACATTCATCACCTGTCCATGCCACATAACATACCCCCCCCCCCCCCCCCCCCATCCACCCACCCCGGACACCACCCTCCCTCCACACACACCCCTGCAACACCTCCCTCCTCCCCTCCCTCCCTCCCTCCCTCCCTCCCTCCCTCCCTCCCTCCCTCCCTCCCTCCCTCCACACACACACAGCTGCAACCCCCCCCCCCTTACCAACCACTCTCCATATACGGAGGATAAATATTAAAGAGAGGAGGGGGGGGGGGGGGGGGGGGGGGGTGAGAGAGCATCACATCGAGTGCAACGACCTCACTCGCCGGCGCATGTCCTCGTGCACGGATGTGTGTGTCCTTGTTGCAGAACGCACCACCAACCAACCAAAACACAGCTTTCAGCCCACTGTGACCAGATGCCGCGCACATGCATGTACACTCCCCCCCCACACACGCACAGACACACTCTCTCACACAGACACACTGACTCACAAATGCACAGACACACACGTGCACATCAACACGCACACACTGAGACAAGCACACATCTCTCTTGAGTAACGCCTTGTGCTAATTTGCTCGGCTTCACTTCGTTTTGCTCCTTTGTCGTTTAATTAAACAACGGGAACACAATATTACAATATTTTCCCCACCAGTCTTTGAAACTGCCGTGCCATGATGATATGGCCTTTTGAAGTCTCATACATTAGTCGGGTGAAATGAGCAGGAGGCTGCCACTGGCACAGCGCTGTTTAGCTGTCATAGAGGGGGGACACATTAAGTCAGACGCCGCTGCACCTGCTTGAACGATGCAGATATGTCCTTCAGAGGAGCCCTGCAGGACCGCCGCTTAACAGTCAACACTCACAACGCATGCATGCATGCAGCCCTGTGTTGTCACCCCCGAGCGCATGTGTATCTCTTATCTGTCAGTGTGTACTCACATGCACGTGTGTTTGATTGTATTTCTGTGTGTGTGTGTGTGTGTGTGTGTGTGCATGCATGTGTCTATGCTTCCATGCACATATGTGTGCTTGGATGCATGCATGTATGTGTGCACCGCATAAACGTACGTGTGCATGTGAGTGCGCGTGTATGCATGCCTATATGTGGCTGTGCAACGTATCCTCATACAACGGCTCGTATGATATCTTACAAAAAAGTGTTTTTTTGCATAATCCTCCGAATGTCCAGCGATCAGTGCACCTGCACAAGCCCCTGCAGTGCAGAACAACAAAATGGCGGACATGGATTTTATTCTCAGTGGAAAATATTAGAAGATAGTTGCAGCATTAAAATGCGTTTGATTTTTCTAGCGAGAAATGTGCATTTTAGCGAGAAATGTGCATTTTATTTTCATAATCTTCACTTTAGTTTGTTAGTTATTATGAAGATTATGAAGATTTGCTATGGACACCTGGAAGGATTCTTTTAATTAATATATTTATTTAGGATTAGGGTTAGGTTTAAGTTTAAGGTTAGGATTCAGGTTAGGGTTGGGTTACGGTTAGGGTTAGGGTTGCTGGACATTCGTAGGATTACGTAAAAGTATTACGAACAATTGTGCATCACTTTTTGTAAGATATCATACGAACGTTTTATGAGACTTGCCTGGGCTGTGCATGAGAGAGTTGCGACGACATAAATCATAGGAGCTAAGTTGAGCAGCGTCACTGTCCTCTCCATCCGTCTCTGTCTGCAGAGGTGAGGTGTTCTACACCAGCAAAAGGGCGAGGGACATGGAGGAAGAGGTGAATGAGCAAAAATAAGCCATCCTTTAGTTGCATGGGACAGCAGGGAAGTGCACGTATGTGGTGT
>JAOPHQ010000985.1:27500-39051 GCA_030340625.1 Merluccius polli
TTTTGAGCACAGGTAAATCTGTTTTGAGGCGAAAGTTTCATTTTGCACGAGGAGTCAGAGGTTTTGTAAATAGTGCTTGAAGCTGAGGTTTTGTGTTTAATGTTTTCAGAAAATGGAGCAAGGTTCCGAAATTGTGTTTTAGCAATTGAGAAAAACTGTAAAGCACAAGTGTCACCACTTGAACACAACAACTCAAAATTGATCACACTTGCGGCTAATGATGTGAGGGAACATATAAGCCAGTTCAGAGAGCACTGGTTTGTGAGGCCCTACAATGGATAGAAATCTGAGAGGAAGAGTTTGTGTGAGAGGAGGTCGAGGTGGTCAGCGAAGACAAAGAACTGTAATATCTGATGAAATCAGAGCTTCTGTGATTGACCATGTTCTTGTCCATGGTATGAGCATGAGGGAGGCCGGACAAAGGGTACAACCAAACATCAGTAGATTCACGGTGTCCACCATAATCCGAAGATTTAAAATCTTCAAAATCTCCTGCAAGCCATGGAACTTGCCTGTGGTGACATAGGTGTGGAGGCATGCCAAGCCTGGATACGGCATGCCAGGGGTTTGTTCCCCCATTGCCTGGCCAGACAAAATGTGGCCTGTGACGTGGATGAAGTGCTGTGGCCTGACCCAGTACGGAGACATGATGCTGTGGCTGAGTAATGCACTTATTTGTATATTTTTGTACTTTATTTTTACATGGGCTTACTGTACACAAGTGGCAAATGCACAAGATTTCTGCTTGTTTTTACAAGTGCTACATGTAAATGCACAAGATTTCTGTTTTTTGTCTTTTTGTACAAGTGCTAAATGCAGGTTTTTTGTTTTGCAACATGCATTTAGCCTACAGTGAACAATAAACATTTATTTCTCCAGCTTCATGTCCTGAGCATTGTGTTTTCTATTTTTCTATGTAGTGTTTAGTGACTGCTCAGTGTAGTGTTTTTAATTTTGATTGACTCAGGGCACGATTTGACAACATAGTTCAGTTTTGACAACAGATTGAACTGTTTTGAGGTGAAAGTTTGGTTTTGCAAGAAGAGTCTGAGGTTTTGTGAATGTAGCTTGAAAATTGGGTTTTGTGTTCACAGTTTAGAGAAAAGGAGAGCAGCTGTCAAGAAATATGTCTTAGCAATCGAGAAAAATGGTCACAACCCATCTCTCGTGTTTTTAAATATCCGTTTCAGTCGGGGCTCATTCTCAATGAAAATTAAACGACTGTATGAACTGACATTACGAGAACAATGTTTCCTCTGCTCTGAGTTCAGAGAAAGTTTGGAAGACTGGAAATCGAGGATGGGAGGGATAGGGTTATGTTATTACGTAATAGGGTGATAACGCTTCTTTGAAAGGGGTCTATTTTACCCTGTTTTGCATTCATGGTAAAAACACTTTTAAAGGGGAAAAGATCAATGCATGAGAGGAAGTTAATTCAATAAATGATTCACACTTTAAATCATAATTCTGTAAAAAAAATAATACAGTAATAATTTAAAAAACGGAGATCCTTCCCATAAAAATGACACTTTGTTTGTCTTTCTAGGACCTTCCTGTGGTAAATATTACTCTTGTTTAGTTTGATGTGTCCAACAATGTTGTTGAGGCTCTTATTTTCAAGCAAAGGAGGGCAATTTACGTTGTTTGGCAGTGTTACCATGGCATGCTTTTGTTCTTGATAATTAGGTTTTGTGGAGGCTATTGGCATTTTCATAGGCTACTGCACATAATGCAAAACATCAACATCCACCACTACCTGAGCAAGAGGTAATCACAGCAACATTTCGAAAATGCGGGGTCTCTTACGATGCCCGTATCACAGGTTGGACTTTCAACTTTGTCAACAATGTTGTCACTATAAATTCCTTTGTCCTAATTGGATTATTAGTCACCAATTGATTATATGCACATTTGAACTTTGCACTAATACATTATAAGCTATTAAAAAAAATGTGTTATCCATTGGCTATCCATCCGACCCGTCCAAGCCATTCCCAACCTGACGTCACACGTTGAGTCTGAGTCTAGACAATATGGCCGAGACAGAAACGGTTTAACCTAGGCTACACTTTTTTGAGACATTTATTTTATTTGGCAATCTTTGGGGGTTTTGTTACAGAATTCTGATTTGAAGTGCAAATTATTTTATAAATACAGTTTAACTTCCTCTAATGCTTCATTTCCCAAGTGTTAAGGAAATACATTTCCAAGTGATGATTTAGCCCTGTAAGACGCTCGACCACTGGTGTGTTTAAAAATATGCAAAAGAACAAATCCTCCTGCCACAGGGTTTTATGTTTTTTTTTCTCACCACAATTATCTAATCCCAGATGAAAAATGGGGTTGAAGAAATTTGGTACTAAAATGTAGATCATGTTGATGTCATTATTTTCATTTTCATTTGTAGGGTGGTTCATTTGGGCGAGTAAAAAGCAGTTGAAAGTGTTCTCGTCTGTTCCTCGCTCTGCAACAGTAATGAGGGGACTGCTGTGAACATGAATACCTACAGTTTGAGAGAGTCTAAGCACCAGTGCATCAGAAATGTGTCTGCACTGTGTGACAGCAGAACACCCAATAATGCCTAATTAGGTTTTAGTCTTAGTCTATGTAAGATGCTGCCTCTCTCTCCCACTCTTTCTCTTTCTGTCTCTCTGTTGCTCTTTTTCCCTCTCCCTCTCCCCTTCTCTCTCTCTCTCTCTCTCTCTCTCTCTCTCTCTCTCTCTCCCCCCCCTCTCTCGCTCTCTCGCGTTATAGTCCTCGTCTTCTCACTCTCTCTCTCCCCCTGCTTCTCATTCTCTCTTGCAAAATCTCCCTTCATCCCTCCCTTTCACTCTCTATCCAACCTCTCTCTCTCTCTGTTTCCCTCTCCCCCTTTCTCTCCCTCTCTTGCTCTCTTCGTCCTCTCTCTCTCCCGCTCTACCTCTTTTGTCCGCTAAGAGAGAGTGTAAACAGCTGTAGTACAGAAGAAGAGCTGGCTGAGGCTATACAGTATTTTGGAACTAATTAGTCCAATTAGCCTTTTACTTCTCTATTTAAAGGACCAGCAGCTCCGCTTTGGCTTATATTTAACAAATCCCAAATCTAATTTTAATGTATGGTGGCACGAGAAAGATCTGCTTAACCCCCCCCCCCCCCCCCCCCCCCCTCTATCTCCAGAACCAGACATTGTTTAAGGGCACCTTTTTCATTGAATAAATCTAATCTATGGAATTTCCTTTGAAAAATACATTGTGAAAGTGAGGTCCCTGAGGGCCGGAATCTCGCTGTGCGGTCTGACTTTTAAAATGGGAGATTTTATTGCTCGCCTTGACTGTGTAAAGTCTTTTTTGCAAGAAAGCATGCATAATTTCGTAGAGAGGTAGCCCACATATAATGATAGAGATAGTCTTAGTTATCCTGAAACAATCTTAGTTAGGAATAATTGAAACGTGATAGCTTATACCCGTCAAATAGAGCTATTGTGCATCTGTCCTGCATTAATCTTCCGTCATTCAATATTCATTCTGCATTATAAAATCCCATTCTTTTTTTCAGCTATTCAACTGAAAAAAATATTGCTTTTGATTTTCCTCTCCAGTGACTTGGTTACCAGACCATTCATTGCAATGCTGGGTTGTAATCTTGGGACAATAATCAATAATGAACGATCTTACAACAACCTACCATTATATGTAGAATGTGCAGTAAAGTATTTACATGTAGTCATTGGGCAGACGCTTATGAGTGAAGCTGAGACGTATAATATTATATTATAGTAAATGATACCGATACCTAACAGTTTTAGCAAAAATAACAATCTAACAGTAAAATCTATAATCTATAAATGTATAAAAATGATCAATTATCATCATTGATTCACCTTTCTGAATGACTCTGACAGCATATTCTCAAATGACCAAAACAGGGATGGGGGATTCTTTACTTGTTTGAATATATTAGGATATTGATCTGTCGGTCGTAAGGCCTCCAGTGCTGGCAGAGAAACACAAGCACATTAGCTTTATTGTCTGCCATATTTGATTTTGCTGCAGGCGGTTGTTATGCTAGAGCACAACATTGTAAATGAATTGATTTTAAACAGCTCCACCACGTACACATACACATACACGTCATTTTGTTTGTTGCCATAACGCTAAATACCCATTCTCCACCCGATGTTCAAAAGTTGATCAGAGTTGGCAGTTGTGTAAGTGAGATGTGTGGGGGGGGGGGGCATAGTTGCCGAGAAATTAACATCCCCCTCTGCCTTCTTTTCTCCCATGGGTTATAATTGCAGAGCAATCCTCCCGGCGGAGCGCCACAGAAATCGAACCATAGCGACCTTCTGCCAGTGATCAAAGCCTTCACCACCACCACCAGCCCCACCACCCACCTCAAGAGACGACAGCGGGGAAGAGAGAGAGAGACAGAGAGAGAGAGAGAGAGAGAGAGAGAGAGAGGTGGATGGATGGTTGGAGAGAGAGAGGGAATCCAAACGAGCCATCGCTCACATCAGTAGGCCAGGGTTAGTTTACATATGAAACACACCATTCTCCTTTTAATTCCCATGAAATCCTTTAGGAAGCAGTAAATGCCAGATGGGAGATGGGGTGTGTGTGTGTGTGTGTGGGGGGGGGGGGGGGGGGGGGGTGAGCGGGAAGGGTTCGATGGCTAGAGGGACCTTTACAGGGGAAGAAAATACTTCATTACACCCTGGTCACAGCTTCGCCCCTGTGAAGATACGCTTTTACCCTGGGCAGCAAAGAGAGTAGATCTAGTCTAATCATATTTGACGGTGCAGGGCGTCCTCATTTTTGTATGGATTCAGGGTTCTGTTTTTTAACTCAAACCAACCAATCAGCACATTGTGCTTTAAGGTGCCTGGGAGAGGGCACACAGCATGGCTCACATCTCCATCCGGTAACATGAGCCCCATAAGATATGTCCTCATAGGGCTACCGTTTACTGGAACAGCAAATGGACAAAGATCCTGGGCCCAATTACTTTTAAATGAATTAAATAATCAGCCAAGCTGCTTTTATGTTTGATTCATTAGTAATTACTGGATTTATAATGCTTTAAATGATCGAGCCATCAAGCCTGAAATAGGACAAAAGAATACAACCAAATGGTAGGAGAGGGAGAGCGTCCTTGGCAAGATACTGCAGCACTGTACTGTAGGTTCATGTTAGGGCTCAGTCAGGAACTGGGGTGGAGTCAGGGTTGGTTTGTATCATTCAAAGAGCTATTAACAATGAGCATTTCAAAGAGTATATACAATATATTCAAATTAAGGAGAACATGTTGAAATACTCAGGAGATACTTCAAGCATTGAAAAGAAAGAAAGGTAGCAGTAATGACATACTTAGCTCACTTATTATTATCATTTGTATTAACTTTACCAAGTCTTGACTTTTTAGTGTATTTATATTTATTGTTTGTTTTGATTACCCTATTTCATTCTAGAAACCAGAGCTGGAAAATTGCAATGTTATCAGGGCTATTTGAATATAGTGCTTCCATAAAATGTAATGTGTGATTATGCATATTCAATTGCTCAATGACCGAAATTGGGAACATAATTTGATCTAAATAAGTGATCATTTCGTCTGGGATGTGTTTGGATATAAAGTTAACTGAAAAGAACAACGTAGGTGCGTTTTAGGGTCTGTTTGAAGAAGACCCCAATGTCCGCAAGGCGTCCATTAGCAAGATGTCTGACACCTACCTGCTCTTTAATGATATCTGAACTCACCGCAAGCCGCTTTGGACAAAAGCGTCTGCTAAGTAAGGAAATAGTAAAATAGTAGGCTACATTGAAAAAAAACAAAAATATAACAAGATGGAAAATCTATTAAGACTTTATTTTTGTTCATGTTTTTTTTAAGTGACATTTCAACAAAGAAATGGAAAGGTTTTTTTGCATGAATAATTTACATAATAAATACATAAATACATGGTTCAACTGGCCTCTAACAAGGAAGTGTTGTACCAGCGGGAAGCGGCGAGGGGGGTGACAGCAGACACTAGTGTAGCCTTCAAGCTGCAGGCGCAGGAGGCAGCATCTCACTCTCCTGCCGGGTCATGTTATATAACATGTTACGTTACGCCACGGAGCTTACGCCACGCTTATTGATCACAGTGATTATCACAGCGATCCATCCACCAGGCACTCCTGCTGCAATTTTTTTATAATTTTATATTAATAGTCTCTACATCTATAAAATATGTGTAAAATGCCTCAACATATAAATACTAGTATTAATTGTGTGTGTGATATATATATATATATATATATATATATATATATATATATATATATATATATATATATATATATATCACACACTGATTATATATATATATATATATATATATATATATATATATATATATATATATATATATATATATATATATATATATATATATATATACATATATATATATATACATACATATGTATACTATACAGCTAACCGTCTGCCCATACTAGTATAAATACAAGTATTGTATTTTCTGCCACAAGACAGCCACAAGGACAAACTCCTGGCACCCAGTCAATGCTCTCCTTACAAGTGACACCAGGAGAGCCACCATGGTGTGCAGCTCATGGTGGTCCGGTGCCTTCACACATTCACACACTGAGCCTATTGCACATAACAACACAGTGGAAGAGGATCACAGTTAGTAGTAACATCTACTGGTCTCAGGAGGGCGGGCCGTCAGGTCCGATATCTGACGGGAAGACGATCGATACACGCGTCGATGACGTGTATCGAACCGTGGGAACGTGATTGACGGGTCGTGTCGCCAATGACGGCGACGTCGTCACGGTATGCAAATGAGATCTTTGATCTGAATCACATTCATCCGGAGGACCGGAGGTTAATGGCGGCGGGGCTGTCATCAAGTCTGCCTATTTGGCTGACCTGATTTCTAACTGAGAGGGAGTTGAGCAGGTAGAAATGTACAATACGGGGAGAGTATAGTGGTAACTCACTGAATATGCATTATGCAAATAAACAGCTCACCGTGACAGATCAATCACAAAGAGTGCGAGGAGAGAAACATGTTCTCATCATGGCGGCTCCCACCGTTCACGCCGACGCCTCCTGGTCACGTCAATTATTAAGAGGCTGTGGTCTGGCACAAACTAAACTCTGTAATATGACTTGCTTTTGGCTTGCTGTTCATTTGCTGTCATTAAAAGCAAATTGTTGACATCTGCTATTTACAGAGCAGTTTGATATTTTTTGTTGGGTAATAATACATTTATAAAATGAATGAACACAGACTGAACAGGTGTGACCTTGGCAGTTGATTTTAAAGAGTACTAAATCTGGCGCTGGAAGTGAAGCAGCCTAGCAGTGGGTCTGGCCCCGCCGGGGGTCCATCATGGAGCTAACTTACCACCTGTTCTGCTGCAATGATTAGGAAAGTCTCACTTATCTGATTAGTGAGGTATGTATACGTATATGTATTTGTACTGTATATATGGGCCTTCATTCCGGGTGTTTTCGGATGATTGCTCTTGAATACTAAGAGGCACACAGCCTGGTTTGTACTGGTGATTGCATCAGACTACCATGGATGCCATTTCTGACCGCGCTGCCATTAAGACCACAATAAAAACAGATGAAGTGAAATGTGCAAACAGAAATTCAGAGCCAGTTTACCAACAGTCTCCTCCCATCTCCCCCTCTCTCTCTCTCTCTCTCTCTCTCTCTCTCTCACATCTACTGTCCTGCAGATCAATTGTACACAGCCACAATTACACAGGCAGACGTACACAAACAAAAAGCCAGAAGTGCATTTTGACAATATGCAGATAAATGCAGTCTATTATGGACGCATTATGTGAATGAACAAATAAAAAACAATGGAACCTTTAAGTATGCAGCCACAAACCAGCGCTACACTGCACATGTATACAGACACTCACGCACACACGCACACGCACGTCCATGAAAGCACATGTGCACACGTACGCACACAAGCATATACGCTTGAATGCACATGTGCACGTACACTCACACACACACGCAGAGCATGTTTGAAGCGTGTGCCAGCTTCCCGCCAGGCTGTGTACCTGGGACGAGGGTTAAAGTGTAAAGAGGTCTGCGTCTGGCCTGTCCAGGTTCTCTGGTTGGGCGTGAGGAACAGCTAGGGCTCGGTGGCTGGGTCAACACTAGGGGCAGCAGTCAACCCAGGCCAACAGCAGGTTTTGGAGATAAGTCAGAACACAGCCCCTCCAAGCAGTGGCTGGGACCGCGTTTCACTGGATATGCAGTCTTTTTGTTTTTCACTGCAAACATTGTGCTGTGGACTGTGTCAGTCCACAGTGGCATGTTTGTTTGTCATTTCTGGTCCAGCACAAATGCTTTTCAATCGGTTCATGTGGAGGGGTGGGGGGGCGGGGGGTTGTGTGTGTGTGTGTGTGCATTGTTAAATTTGATCACCACAATGAGTTTGGCCCCCGACATTGCGTAGAGCCAACTCTTTGGTGCTCTCCATAGAATGGATGGATGGACTTAGCACATGAACGGAATAAGGGATGACTCTCATTGGTGGGTGTATTCTGTATTGAATTCAAGACCAGGAAAACCATCGGCACGCATACTTACACACCCAGAACGTTCACACACACACACGCACACACACACACACACACACACACACACACACACACACACGCCTCACCACTGCTCTATCATTAGATCCAAAACTCTGTTCACGTTCAGATCAGAATCCAGGCCGAAGTCGGTCTCCACAAACGGAGCAGTGGGTGGAGTGAGCGGGCGGAAGCCAGACGTCAACATTTCAAGCCAATCGGCAGCGTCCAGAGTGGCGGCCGCCTTTCGTTTCCGTGACGACCCAGAGGGAGGCATCGGGGAGGTGCAGAGGTTGGGTGGGGGAGGGGCCATTGTCATGTGACAGGAAGCTGTCATCGCGGGAGACGGCGGAAGCTCCAGGAGCAGTGAGGAGCACAGAGGCGAGGACAGGAAGTTGTCATCCTTGTCGTGTTGGGAAGACCGCTGGAGTTGGTCACTGTGGGGAGACTCTGAGGAGCCAGCGGCTAAGTGCTCAGACGGTTTGAGTTCAGCGGTAATCACAGACTCTGGTGGTACAGGAGAAGATAACTGTCAGACACAGACTGGAGTGCACTAGTGGTTGTGCTTTCCATTCATTAGAACACACTCACCCATACAAGCGACTGGTTCATCCAGAATGTCATCTATGGACTGGCTGGGGTCCATCTAAGACACAGAGATACGACGAACACCACTTAATTGCTACCACACTGGGGAGAAAGACAAATTGTTGACAGGTTATAGTGCCACCGTGTTTGTTTTAGTTACAGACACTTACTTGAGCTCTCTGGATGGCCTCTTGTAGCTCTTCCTCCAGACTACGGACGCTGGGTGAAGACTGAACGGGACTGGCTGTAATCTGCACTGGCAGCTCCAAGTCCTGGCCGATGGCCTCACAGGGCTGGCAGCAGAAAACCTGTTAGCAGCGCCAGGGAATTGACATTGACATTTACATTTGGGGTGGCGCTTGTGAATGGACTCCCGTGTTTGTTTAAACCTTGAATCCATGAATGTCTGCGACTCATGTGGTTGGGCAGAGTATCACAGTCTTATTATATTTTATTTCATGTTTGCCATTTTCATTGCCAAAATTACATCCTGTAATTTTAACATTAGGTCAGTTTTATTTATGTCTGTCATAGCACCAGCATGGTCAGTGTATATTTACTGGACTAATGTGTCTATACTGGTGCATTGCTATACCTAAATCGAACCGACGCATAATTATTGTTGTGAGCTACACCTATGTTTTTCCTGCTGTGAAAAGGGTCTATCTAGAAGATGTTGGGTGTCTGTTTAAACCTTGAATCCATGAGTGTCTGCAACCCATGTGGTTGGGCAGAGTATCACAGATTGTATTACATGTTTGCCATTAGAAGATGGGGAATCAAGTGGTAATTGTACACAACATGCATTGGTTAGTTAGTTCATTAATCAGACCCCTTCAGCATCAATTGAAAGGGCAATGATAGAAAAAGTAAATATGTAGGTCTATGATGAATTGTTCTTAACATCTAATGTAACCATGTATGGTTCAATGATTCTTGGCTAGGTGTTTTGACCTCATCTGACACAGCAACAGCAGCCATAACCTCAACAGCAATGTAAACCAGTGTTGGTGTCAATAGCTGTAAGAGTTGCATGACCCAGACCAAGGCACAACAACATCGGTAGTCCATACATTAATTATGAAAAATGTATTGCTGGTTTAGGCATTTCTATGTTGCTCTTGCTGCGTTTACCTGGGTATATAAAACCTCGGGCAGTCCATCTGTCTCCAGCTTCCCTCTGGAACATCTTGAATCCTGTTGCAGGAACGGATGGAGAGGTCCTCCACAAGCCTGCAAATAAGTCAAGGAACTGGTTGAACATGCATTACTGGTTCTTCAATGGTTCTCAAACTATTTTTTACTAATGAACCCCCTCCAAGATAGTTTTTACTATCTAGTTGTTTATAGATAGTGGAGTTGTGCTTTACTTATGATTTTTGTAATTCGTTAGAAAGATTCACCAAATTTGTATGTACGTTTTCAGATTCAATTATTATTCAGATTCAGATTTTTATTATTTCCTAGTACTCCCTGCGATCTTTCAAAGTACCCCCCTAGGGGTACGCGTACCCCTATTTAAGAAACACTGCTCTACATGGCTCAATATTCACCGGAGCTGTGACATTTATTTTTTCGTCCTCACCACGTGGTCTGCACCGCCGTTGCGGTCCCTGGGCCGATGTCTGACCCTCTCCCTGATCTCGCACACCACGTTCAGCTCATGGCGGTGGAGTTCCTGCTCGGTCCTCCAGGGGACGTTGCTCTGCAGGGGCGAGGTGGACGAGGAGGAGGATGACAGCGGTAGACTGGGGCTTGGCGTCTCCGAGGGGGTGGTGGCAGGGTCCATGAAGACGACGGTGGCACCGCTCGGGCTGCGGTGTTGGCGAGCCGCGCTGACTGAAACGACGTCCGGGAAGCCATTCGGAACCTCATTAAGGATTCTGTTGGGAACTCGGGATTCTGGAAGGCCGTTTGGGGAGCCGAGGATGGCGCCGCCGGGAACCCTGCTATGCCGTATGTAGAGCTGTCGGCTGGGGCTGCCGCCACTGCCGCTCGGCGAGTCCGGCCCAGAGCCGGAGCCGGAGCTGGGACTGAGGTTGGGGTGTAGCAGGGGTGAGGTGGTAAAGGTCTCCAGGCTGGTACCCAGTTGGCAGAGTGGGGCAGGGGCGAGACAGGTGCGGGGCAGCTGGAAGGGCTGCAGACGCTGCAGCAGGGCGGGTTTGGTGCCAGAGACAGGGAGGCCACGCTGACGCAGCTGCTGCCTCAACTCTGACACCTAGAAACAGACAGGGGGTGTAGGGGGGGTTGATGAAGGGGTGGTGCTTGTCAGGAGTTTCCACGTCAATAAAGTTCTCATTAAGTGCATTTTCACCTCTCGTCAATCCAAAGGACAACCCGCCTTTCCTTACCGTGAGGTCGACAAGGTT
>JAOPHQ010000986.1:0-40625 GCA_030340625.1 Merluccius polli
CCTCATCCTCATCCTCCTCTCTCCTCTTCACCACGTATCCTCCTCTCCTTCCTCATCCTCTTCCTCCTCTCCCACCTCTTTCTCTTTATCTTTCCTTATCTCTCCTATTGCTCCTCCAGCTGAAGGGAGCTGACTGCTGGGCCATGGGAAGAGGGCGTTAACCACCCTCACACTGCCGCGCTACGATTGGCTGAAACCCCCCCCCCCCCCACAACCCCTCCACTGTACACACTGGTAGACACATGCACACACTACTATAAACACTTTGATTATGTTGTTGCTTTTTCAATGTATAACAGAAGAAAAAATACTTTTCTTTTTCAGCAGAACAGTGAACAGCATTTGCCCAGTGAGCGCACCGTGACACGCCCCCCCCCCCTCCTCCTCCTCCACCTCCTCGCCCCTGGCATGCCTCAGGTACGACACTTTACCCTAAAGCGGTCAACACACGTTGAGTGGCCAGCGAAGCATTAGGAATATAGCCAGGCAACAGATGGCCGTTCAATGCTTTTAACTCATGAAACCATGGAAACCTATTTGGGTTTAGAAATGAAGGCCGTCGCCGTTTACATCATAGACACGTATGCAGTCTTGCCCGGTCCCATATAGCGGCGACGTTGACGTGTCGCAGCAACGGGCCGACACCGTCGATGTGCCGTCGATGTGTATACGTCTATGGTTTAGGTTCTGTTGGTTTTAGAGCGTCAAACAAAGCTGTAATCTGATTGGACGCGCTTTGAGAGGTCAGCGCCAGCCAGGGTCAAAGTTGAAATTGTTTGAACTTTGATGCTAGACACACATCATGGGTATGCCACACAGGTGTTTTTAATTTTTTAAAGACGTGAATAGCATAAAAAATCATAATCGAAAAGATGTAAATATGGTTTGCGAACCTAATATAGAGCTCTTCCACTGCCTGGGTTTGTTCAGCGACCCGTATCTGACCTCTAGGAACCGTAGATCTGGGCCATTGAAAATCTCAGTCTTCATTTGAATTACGTTGTCTGTCCAACTCAGTCAAGTTCAAGTTGGAGGCAGGGTCGACGTAAAGGTAATGGGTTCGATCCCCACGTCCACAGTCTTGCTCAAGGAGGTCTTTAGACCTCCTTGAGCAAGATGACCCTTAACCCCAACCTGCTCCTTAACGAAGTGTATCTGAGTTCACTGCAAGTTACTGCTTTGGATGAAAACATCTGATAAATAGTAAATAATCAATGTGTACATAAGTTATACAAAGTCCAGTCAGTAGCCAATAGCCTAACTTTAATGTCACTTCCTGTCAAATACCCACTGGTGTGTCATCTAACATGGCCGTCACACACACACACACACACACACTCTCGCTCTTACTCTCTGAGAGAAAGGGAGGCGACTTATAATTATAGCCTGGGTTTATGGGTAATTATGTCAAATCTTCTGTGACATAATCTGAATAACGCGCGTGTGTATGCATCTCCCCCCTCCCAGCCGGGCATGAACGGGCTGGAGCCGGCGTTTGGTGAGGCCTACAGCAGCCACCGGGGCCTGCTGAGCCCCTACCCCCCCGCCATGTCTCCACAGGGGGGCCGGACGGAGTACAACCAGGTGGGTCACACTAGGGCTGGGCGACGTATCGGTATTATATCCACATGAGTGACAGGAGACTAGATATCGTCTTAGAATTTGGATATCATGATATGGCCTAAGGGTTGTCTTTTCCTGGTTTTAAAGGCTGCATTACAGTAAGGTGATGTCATTTTCTGAACATGCCCGACTGCTGTAGCTGTTTTTATTATTTGCATTTGCCCACTTAGTCATTATATCCACATTACTGATAATTATTTATCAATAATCTTATTGTGTAAATATTTTCTGAAAGCACCGCTATCCCTACAATATTGTCGCAATATCAATATCGGGGTATTTAGTCAAAAATATTGATATTTGATTTTGTCCATATCACCTAGCCTGTCACTCTCAGGTGTGGAGCGGCCGTAAGACGCCTCGCCTTCCCCCACTTTTTGCACCCTCCACGCATGACTTTGGAAAAGTTATAAATATTATCAATTGTAATCTCAAAATGTGTTTTTAAAATGGGGGTTTTAGGCAACACAAGTTAAAAAAAACTCACTTTAGGGTACCAAAAACATCCAGGTGTATCTAAATGTTGTCAAAATTAAATGCAGTGTTGGCACTAATTTAATTTAACTAATAGAGTGTTGTATCATACCACCGTCTAGATGTGCACAAAACGCTTGGTCCAATGTTGGGAGAGGACATGTAAAACAGCAGAGTTGCTAAGGACCCCATAACCCAGCCTCACCACTGTATTTACCTCTCCCTTCTTAGCTAAAGTATATGGTGTGGTCTATGGTAGGCTCCAAAGGGATATGGGCTGCGGGGGGGGGGGGGGGGGGGGGGGGTCCTGGTTGCCATGGAACCCACCCTCCTCCTCCCCTATGAATATGTTGTAAACTCCCTGCTCCTCAACCGTAAATCCTATGTTGCAACGTCACGATGCGTCCATTAAAGTTACTTTTATGTATGTTCCCCCCCCCCCCCCCCTTCCCCCTCAGAGTGTGCTGCTGATGCTGGGCTCCCCGGCAACGCCACGGAAACGGCCATTTGAGTTGCTAAGCGACCTTGTGGACGACGGGGGCTTCGGCGAGGACCTGCATCCCGAGCATTGGGATGTGTCTGCACTGGACGAGATGGCCCGCTACGCCAAGCCCGGCCTGGGGGTGGGTGGGGGGCTGGCCGGCACGGAGGAGGAGGCGGTGCTCCTGGGCCGCTGGGGGCGGAGCTCGGAGGAGGAGGACGAGAGAAGGAGGAAGAGGATCGCTGGTGAGACACATGACACTGAGACCCGTGGCAGTGGGGGTCAGTTGGTCGATGGAGGTCGCTGCGCAACGGAGAGGAAGCTGTACCCTGGGGGAGGGGGCGAGGTGGAGGGGAGGGTATCTAACGTGGAGGTGTACCAGGTGGAGCAGCAGCAAGAACAACAGGAGGAGGAGGAAAGAGGAGGACGAGGAGGAGGAGAAGGAGGGGGGGCGGTGGCAGAGGAGCAGGAGGTGTCTGCCTCTTTGGGAGCTCCAGGACTGGAGCTCTGCAGCGAGGAGCACAACTACTCCCTGACCCAGGGAGAAGAGCTGGCGGCTGGGCTTGGGCAGGATGCCCAGGCCCTGCCCTACCAGACCCCACTCGGATCCCCACGACAACACCAGCAGGAGGAGGTGGGGCAGGACATGAGTCAACCCAGACAGGAGGAGGAGGGGGAGGAGGAGGAGGAGGAAGAGGAGGAGGACGACGATGAAGATGACGAAGATGACGAAGAGGAGGAGGAGGAGGAGGAAGGAGAGGAAGGGGCGGAGGAAACGGCCGTGGAGGTGGAGGATTCCAGCTCTTCTGAGTCAGAGTGTGGTGAGTAGGATTTATATCTGCATGCATTGTTGACCATAACAATGTGATTACAGTACAGGTATGAGCAGTAGACCTGCAACTGAAGATTTCTTCCCATGTCAGTTGGTCTAGCTATTATTTTTTTTCAATTAATCGTTTTAATAAAATGGCTATACATATATATATATGATTGAGATCTGCAAAGTTGGCATGGGCATTTGCCAAAGTTAAATGGGCTTGCTTTGTGTGATGAGCAGCCAAGAGCGGATGAATAATTCATCGTGTACTGATCTGAGGACAACAGATCTATGAGATCAGCGTTGTGTACGTGGATGTTTATGATATCCTCCCACAGCGGGACAGCTCTGGCGGTGTGGCTTGAAGTAATGAGGACGCTACGTTACAAAAGAGAATGATTTGCCTCTTTCCTGTCTACCAGTCCACACACTGAACTTCATAGAGAATTCATCATCAGATGTTCCTTGACAAGCCTCCCCCCGAGGCACGGATATCATGCGTTTGATGTCCGCATATAACAGAACTACGCCTGGAGAATGTTTAGATATAAACAAAAAGTTTTCAGTAATGGTCTATTCCCCCCGTATGATACATATGGGCCCTGAACCCGGGTGGGGGAGACCGGACTATTGTGGGACTGTCTTGGTGGCGTCTGCCTGACTTCAGATGGTCCTAAGCCTTCTAGGGTGTGATGGGTGCAGCGTTGGGTGTGTCGGGGTGAGATGGGTGGTGTTGGATGTCTTGGAGTGAGATGGGTGGTGTTGGATGTCTTGGAGTGAGATGGGTGGTGTTGGGGCGAGGTAGAGTGAGATGGGTGGTGTTGGATGTCTTGGCGTGAGATGCGTGGTGTTGGATGTCTTGGAATGAGATGGGTGGTGTTGGATGTCTTGGCGTGAGATGGGTGGTGTTGGGGCGAGGTAGAGTGAGATGGGTGGTGTTGGATGTCTTGGCGTGAGATGGGTGGTGTTGGATGTCTTGGAGTGAGATGGGTATTGTTGGATGTCTTGGAGTGAGATGGGTGGTGTTGGATGTCTTGGCGTGAGATGGGTGGTGTTGGATGTCTTGGAGTGAGATGCGTGGTGTTGGATGTCTTGGAGTGAGATGGGTGGTGTTGGATGTCTTGGCGTGAGACGTGTGGTGTTGGATGTCTTGGAGTGAGATGCGTGGTGTTGGATGTCTTGGCGTGAGATGCGTGGTGTTGGATGTCTTGGAATGAGATGGGTGGTGTTGGATGTCTTGGCGTGAGATGGGTGGTGTTGGGGCGAGGTAGAGTGAGATGGGTGGTGTTGGATGTCTTGGCGTGAGATGGGTGGTGTTGGATGTCTTGGAGTGAGATGGGTATTGTTGGATGTCTTGGCGTGAGATGGGTGGTGTTGGATGTCTTGGAGTGAGATGCGTGGTGTTGGATGTCTTGGAGTGAGATGCGTGGTGTTGGATGTCTTGGCGTGAGATGGGTGGTGTTGGATGTCTTGGCGTGAGATGGGTGGTGTTGGATGTCTTGGAGTGAGATGGGTGGTGTTGGATGTCTTGGCGTGAGATGGGTGGTGTTGGATGTCTTGGCATGAGATGGGTGGCATTGGATGTCTTGGCGTGAGATGCGTGGTGTTGGATGTCTTGGCGTGAGATGGGTGGTGTTGGGGCGAGGTAGAGTGAGATGGGTGGTGTTGGATGTCTTGGAGTGAGATGGGTGGTGTTGGATGTCTTGGAGTGAGATGGGTGGTGTTGGATGTCTTGGAGTGAGATGGGTGGTGTTGGATGTCTTGGCGTGAGATGGGTGGTGTTGGATGTCTTGGCGTGAGATGGGTAGTGTTGGATGTCTTGGAGTGAGATGAGTGGTGTTGGATGTCTTGGAGTGAGATGGGTGGTGTTGGATGTCTTGGCATGAGATGGGTGGTTCGATGTCTTGGCATGAGATGGGTGGTGTTGGATGTCTTGGAGTGAGATGGGTGGTGTTGGATGTCTTGGAGTGAGATGGGTGGTGTTGGGGCGAGGTAGAGTGAGATGGGTGGTGTTGGGGCGAGGTAGAGTGAGATGGGTGGTGTTGGATGTCTTGGCGTGAGATGGGTGGTGTTGGATGTCTTGGCGTGAGATGGGTGGTGTTGGGGCGAGGTAGAGTGAGATGGGTGGTGTTGGATGTCTTGGAGTGAGATGGGTGGTGTTGGGGCGAGGTTGAGTGAGATGGGTGGTGTTAAGCATTCTGGAGTAAGGATAGGGTGGTGTTCAATACGAGTGGTTGGTCCGTACAGTGTAGTCAGCCATTGCTGATAAGAGCTGTAACTTACTGAAGTTGCCGAGTCACTCTGGTATCTTGAGAACCATAAAGTGCCAGTGAGCCCAAAATCGTTCGTCTTCCGTGATGTTGAATGTGGTAATCACTGAAATAATACTATTTTAGTAATAGTATTATAAGTCATTTAGAAAAAAAAACATTCTACTCTGCTCCGAGTTCGGGTGCCGTTCTTTTCTTTTCGTGAAGTTGAAGTGCCTCTGATAAGGCGAAGAGACGCCACAGCGGGTATACCGACGCTGTGGATGTGTGGATGTGTGGATGTGTGGATGTGTGGAGCGCCGTCTGGGGAGCGGTGAATGCCGCTGGCTGAGTCTGCGAGAGGGTTAAGCTTCTCGGACACTTATAGCATCGTGTAGCGCTGCTCATTATAACGCTTGTACACACAATTGTGAAAAAAATAAGCATTATTCTCAGCTCTGAGACGCTGGGTGGCGTGTCTGCTGAAGGCGCTAAACCACGCTCATTTGCATAGGGGGGGTGTTTTCACACGTTTTCAGCAATGACTTTCTAACGTGTGCAATGTGTTTAGAAACGCATCTCAGAATTTGCTTTACACGGTCTTTAAGACAAAATGACTCCATACATCTGGAATATGAAAAAAAAAATGTAGAAATCAAATCTGACTACCGTGCTGAACCCTGCATTACCACAAGACGCCCCCTGCTACAAGAGCAGGGGTGTCCCTCTCTGTCTTCAAGAAGCTCTTAAAAACCCTTCTCTTCCGAGAGCACCTGAAACCATGTTGAATAATGAAGCCATGATGTTCACTCTGTTCACTGTTATTGAAGCTATGTTGATCACTCTTATGCTATTGAAGTTGAATCGCCTTTGTCTTTAATGTTCTATAGTAACCATGTCAAATCTTATGTTACTGAAACTTGATTGTCTTCCTCAATTGTAAGTCGCGTTGGATAAAAGCGTTTGCTAAATGTAATGTAATGTAATAATTACCCATCATCTAAGAAGATGGCAAAGATCTCTTGTGTGCTTAGGTGAGAACTGGGTACCTTGCCTCTGGCAATGGAGGTGGGCAGATTTAAAGGCTTACCTGTGTAGCCGTACCAGGCTGCGCTGCTCTGGATGACACACTCTGGTCCAGGGTCAATGGCTAATCTGGGCCTGATGAGTGAGTTATCACACCTAACGCTACACAGCATTCACTGCAATGACCAAACGGACCCCCAAGCTGTTAAGGAGACGGCAAGACACACTCAAGACATTTTGACCACCTGATGAGTCTAACCATGCACCATGTGGGACAGGCTGATCTTCCAGCCCCCACATCCATGCATCCCTGAGGTGCACACTCTCCCAGACACAAAAAAAATGAAGTGTTTCTTTAAATCTTATTTGAGAAACGCCTCTATTGAGTTTATTTTGTGCTATACATCCCCATTTGTCTCTCTACCTCTGGCCTACCCCTCCCAGCTATAGTGGGGGTCATAAAAATAGTCCTGTGACTATCATACACATGTGTGGCAACCCCACACTCCCTCTTTGTCCTCTTTCTCTTTCTGAATCTCTCTCTCTGTAGATTAGTTAACATTAAGTTTAAATTCACAATTCAATTAATGAATGCTTTATACATTTATTCCACAATCACAAATTGTGGTAATGTAATCAATTGATTGAATGCATGTTTGAGTAGAAGTGATTTTTATTGTGTTCATCCTTGTGGTCACACATCTTTTGTTGATTCATATACTTTGTATTTTGCCCTTTATTTACTTTGATTCAGCCGTTACTTTATTCAAGATTGGTGTTTGTCACATGTGTAAACCACCTCAATTCAATGATTTAGTTTGCAGGTTTTTTAAGTTAATAAGGAGACAACCCCTTTTTAATCAAATCTCTTTGCCTTATTATATCTGATACAGTTAACTGTTTGAGATGTCAATTCTTTATTATCTGGGGGAATTCTGGTGAAGGAGAATAGGCGCTGTGTGACGGTTTGTCCAGCTGGTAATAAACTGGGGATAGGCAGTAATCAGATAATGCAAAATACAGACATCCATCGTCTCTTCCTCTTCCAGGAAATGAATTGGTATGAAATGAAAGAACAAGCACCAAAGAGCCAAAGAGACACCAGTGACATTTATGGGAACCCCTAGGGCTGGGCGATGTGTAAAAAAATATTTTCACAATAATTACGGGGAATTTTACACGATATCGATATATATCACGCCTTTCACACCTCATATTTGATCATTAAGGGCTCATCGTAATTAATTTAGACCATTACATTGAGTGTCACTATAAGTCTGTCTGTCTAAGTCTGTCTTCATTTCCTGATGAAACAATACCATTCAAAGAAAGGCCACATCACGTTTGTTGTGGTTCTGCCGGTCAGGTTGTTTCCATTAGAGACCCATTCCATGTAACAAACGTCTACACATCCCCGTCCCCCAGCCACATGATTGGTCGAAATACATTTGAAGAGAAAAAAAGCGAAGAGCCCCATTCACCCAGATTTGAGCTCATCTGCCATCAGACTTTAGATGTTAATCTAAAGAGGAAAACATTAGTGGTTAGTGGTGAGCCCTAAAACAAAAGAAAACGCCACATAAAACAGTATAACACGTATGTGGACGATGTGATTTGCCATTTTCAGCATGTAGGTTGCTAGCTAGGAGGTTGTTGTTTCACGTAGCGACGGGGGCTTTGAAAGCGGTAACATGCAGATACCAGAAGGGGAGGAGAACGCTGACTGAAATAGTCGCCCAATGGCCGGCTTGTACCAACAACCTACATCCGGTGAGCCAGACTACCCCTGCCCAAACTTTCCACAAGGGCAGCGGTTCCCTGTGGTTCCCACATTATGATGCCAACCAGATATTCAAGGCACACCAACGTAAAGTTGTGCGGCATGATTATGAAAAAGTCACACATTACTCAAATATTATTATATCCACATGGCTATGTAAGGGGTAATCCATGACGAGGTGTGCATCAACAAGGCTGGTTGGGTCCATGGGCGTAGGACCCAGTAGGGCAGAGGTTCTCAATCCTCAAGCCAGGGACCTGTTAGACTGGGTACATATTTACAAGGACCCTCCCATTGTTATAGCTTGTAACCTGAATCCAACCCGTTGAACACGGGCACCAAACAAAATGGGCACGTCTTTTAGAAATGTTGTTTTTGTCAAAATTGCTTTTGAGTTTTTCATAATCAACACTTTTTTCCAAATGACTATGGACAAACATGCATACATACTGACTTGGAGGCATCACAAAATAATATTGTGTTTGATAAACTGTTAGATGAATACAAAATACAAATATATATATAGTAAGTTGGGCTTAAAAAAAAAAAAAGAAACATTACATTTTACTTGTTGTTCTCTTGTCTTACATGGCCTGCTGTAATAGCCAAGACATTCCTGAAACGCTACGTTACATTGTCACCCCCCCCCCCCCCCCCCCCCCCACACCTTAATATTGCTTCCTACGCCCCTGGTTGTGTCCACAGCCAGGACCAGGCATGGCTTCAACACATGCGGCCTGGCTGTTGCATAAGCTGGGAGGAGCTCGGCGGAGCAGGCCTGTCCTTTCCAAAGAGCAGCCCCCGGTGGCAGCAGATGAACTCTGGGTGTCCTCTCTAATGTTTTCACTCTTATCTTGTTTTTTCTACTTTTGGTTTACCAGCCAGTAGCAGTGGGAGTTGGTCTGTGGTTGACGATGAAAGGAGACGTCTCTGGTAGCGTGTTATTGATGATGCCACTGCAGCTTTGTGTGTGTGTGTGTGTGTGTGTGTGTGTGTGTGTGTGTGTGTGTGTGTGTGTGTGTGTGTGTGTGTGTGTGTGTGTGTGTGTGTGTGTGTGTGTGTGTGTGTGTGTGTGTGTGTGTGTGTGTGTGTGTAATGTCTCATGTACTGTGATTATTGAGTTGTGTGCTGCGTCTCTTGTAGTGTGGGCGTGTGTGTTGTGTCACGCTGAGTGGAGGCAGCCCCTGCATGTTGCTGGCTGCAGCTCTGCGTAGCTAAAGTGGGTCGCTGTCTGGTGGATGAGGCAAACAAATGCGATCAAGAGTCCCTGTTCCAAATCCTCTGTACAGCCCCAATAGGAAGACCTCATAGGGAGGGTCAGAGGCTTGTTTGTTTCATAATGTGTTCACGTCATTTTTTTCATGATATTTCAACCATAACATTTGTGTTCACGTCTGCCTATGCATATGGCATTCATATCTTTCACATTGGTTTAACGATATGAATTGAAATGAAAAATGAGCTTGTTGGCACATTTCCTGTGATTTAATAGTATCCATCTAATACATTTAGTCATCTATTTTCATAAAGCATTTAATTTAAATGGAGTCTGAGCAGATGGGATTATCACATCTCCAATAACACTGTTGGGGCGAGATCTCATTTGAAATATCCCGATTCAGAAATCCAGTGTTTACCATCCTTATCAGCGGCGATTCAATTATGAATAAATTGGCAAATCCCATCCCTCTTATATTTTTTCACACCCTTCCTCTATATCCCCTAGAATGTGGAAACCAGATGCACTGTGATCTGGTTTGACGTGGTCTCTGATTAAAGATGGAGGGTTGAATATTTCATGGAGCTCAGGCCGTTGCTGGCTGGGAATCGGTGCAGTAATGCACTGTTTATATATTCACCTTGGGAACAAAGGCTGCGCAGGGTTCAGCCAAGGTTCATCCTAGGCTCTTTGTTCTGCGCTCTACCTATGTTTTGTGCTTCCTATTTCCTACTTCCTAGCTAGGGGGCAGGGGCAGGATAGTCCAGGGCTTTGACTCCTAGCTGCGCAGGCATCCTTGAGCAACACATGATCTTACGCTGCGTTCCCGTTTTTACAAGCCTAACATCGCCAGAGCAATTTGCAAATGCGTATTAGTCTTGACCCTCTCAGTTAAATCTCGAGTTCCAAGGGGCATTATCAACGGGCGCAGACCAAAATGCCTCTGGACGCAGTTGGATAGACCTACAACCAAACGCATCTTTCTTATCAAGAAAAGCTTTAGGGGAGTTGTTTGTTGTTCTTTTAGATATACTTCTATATTCTGCTTTTAATATACCGTACAGTTTATCTAATACTGTCGAGATAGCGGAGTCAACAGACCGTTCCACATCAGCGGCAGCCATCCTGGTTGTTTACAAAGAGGCCTCAGCAGCGCTCCAAAACCCGCCCCATAGTAGATAAACGGCTGTGATTGGCCCGACGGAAATCTGTCTGATCGGGAGCAAATGAAACATGAGCTTGCAGATTCGTCTGGTTCCCAGGCTACATTTCTACCACACATTGTGTATTTCCCTGTAATAATAATAAAGTACACCTTGTCATCTTGTCTTCTGGACATAAAAAAAACACATTACACCATGTAATGGCACATAATACTTGTCATTATAATAAACTATTTGTTTAGCACTTTGTAACATGCACAATATAATGTTAAATTATATTCCTCAGCATTGAAAGCAATGGATCGATGGAGGCAGGGATATGCTGTGTATGCGTGCCATTATTAAAAGTGCATTCATATGAAGTATTTAAAAGGGAGTGAAAGTAATGCGTTTTGTGTGCTTGTCTTTCTTTCCAGAGGTGGAGGAGCTAGCAGTCAAGCCGGCTGGGGAGCGCCCTCAGAAGCGCCGGTGCTTCTGGGAGTACCGGCGCGCCCGTGAGTCCGCCGCCAAGAAGCGCCTGGCGGGGGAGATGCGCTGGTCGCTCTCCTGGAGCTCCAGCACCCTGCCCAGCACCCTGTACCGCAGAGAGGGTGAGCATGTTACCGGGAACACCACCCTGTGACACCCACACAATGACCACCAACACCCAATGACACCCACACAATGACACCCACCAACACCCAATGACACCCACAGTCAACAGTCAAAAGTGCACAAGGCAGTTTGTGAGATGTTCTGTCACATACATTTGACTTATTATCTTAGTTTAAAAGTTTTAATTCATTTTCGATTAACATTTCCACACAAAAATAGATCCAACCATTATTTTCCATATTGCTGTGTGTACCGCAGTACTACATTTGAGATGTACTGCGTACCCCCTGGGAACCTTGCGCGTACCCCTCCAGGGCTATCCCTGACTGGTAACCACTGACCTGGTACTCTCCATCGTCTCACCCCCCCCCCCCCCCCCCCCCCCCCCCTGGCCCCTGTCCCCCCGCAGGGAAGAAGGGGCGTCGCAAGGCCAGGAAGACGGACGCCAGCGACCTGACCCCCAACCCCCAGAAGCTCCACAGCATTGGCGAGCAACTGCAGAAGCTCAACGCCGCCATCGACGGCATGGGCCCCGTCAACGACCTGCCCGCCGTCGCCCGCGCTCGCTCCCGCAAGGAGAAGAACAAGCTGGCTTCCAGGTGGGGCGCTAACCAGCTCGCCGCAGCACAGCCACCCTAACCTAGCCGCACCGTCGCTATCAAACTATCTGCAGCACAGCTTCCCTAGCCTAGCACCACGCTGACTTCCCTAGCCTAGCACCACGCTGACTCCCCTAGCCTAGCACTACGCTGACTTCCCTAGCCTAGCACTATACTGACTTCCCTAGCCTAGCACTACGCTGACTTCCCTAGCCTAGCACTACGCTGACTTCCCTAGCCTAGCACTACGCTGACTTCCCTAGCCTAGCACCACGCTGACTTCCCTAGCCTAGCACCACGCTGACTTCCCTAGCCTAGCACTACGCTGACTTCCCTAGCCTAGCACCACGCTGACTTCCCTAGCCTAGCACTACGCTGACTTCCCTAGCCTAGCACTACGCTGACTTCCCTAGCCTAGCACTACGCTGACTTCCCTAGCCTAGCACCACGCTGACTTCCCTAGCCTAGCACCACGCTGACTTCCCTAGCCTAGCACCACGCTGACTTCCCTAGCTTAGCACCACGCTGACTTCCCTAGCTTAGCACCACACTGACTTCCCTAGCCCTAGCTTCCCTAGCTGACTTCCCTAGCCTAGCACTACGCTGACTTCCCTAGCCTAGCACTACGCTGACTTCCCTAGCCTAGCACTACGCTGACTTCCCTAGCCTAGCACTACGCTGACTTCCCTAGCACTACACTGACTTCCCTAGCCTAGCACTACGCTGACTTCCCTAGCACTACACTGACTTCCCTAGCCTAGCACTACGCTAACTTCCCTAGCCTAGCACTACGCTGACTTCCCTAGCACTACACTGACTTCCCTAGCCTAGCACTACGCTGACTTCCCTAGCCTAGCACTACGCTGACTTCCCTAGCACTACGCTGACTTCCCTAGCACTACGCTGACTTCCCTAGCACTACGCTGACTTCCCTAGCCTAGCACCACGCTGACTTCTCTAGCCTAGCACTACGCTGACTTCCCTAGCCTAGCACTACGCTGACTTCCCTAGCCTAGCACCACGCTAACTTCCCTAGCCTAGCAACCTTGATAACTGCCCTAAGCTAGCACCAAGCTAACTGCTGTAAATTAGCACCAAGCTAACTGCTGTAACGTAGCACCAAGCTAACTGCTGTAACGTAGCACCAAGCTAACTGCTGTAAATTAGCACCAAGCTAACTGCTGTAATGTAGCATCAAGATAACTGCTGTAACCTAGCACCAAGCTAACTGCCTTAACCTAGCGCCATGCTAACTGCCTTAGCCTAGCCCTATGCTAACTGCCCTAACCTAGCACAATGCAGACTGCCCTAGCCTAGCACCATGCTAACTGCCCTAACCTAGCACAATGCAGACTGCCCTAGCCTAGCACCATGCTAACCTAGCACTATGCTAACTGCCCCAACCTGGCACCATTGGGTCGCTGGACTCTTGATGAATAATTGTTTCATATTTCTCAATGTCTGTATAATGCAAACCTCTTTTTAGAGGTGAATTGTGTTCCCAATGTTTACTTCATCGTAACATCTTCATAGTTTTAATCACCGAGGTGTTTGTACTTCATAGTTACAGTGAAATGGTTTTAAAAACCAAATCAAGAATAGTAATGTTTTGTATGGTAATGTGTTTTCATACAACAGTCCATCTTATCTGGCTTACTGACTAGGAGAGACGATTGCGTGATCTCTTCATAGGAATGTGGGTCTTGAGGAGAGAAAAGCTGCTTGTCCTGTAACGGAAAGGCAACCGCTAACCCACTCGATGACTTGCTATTTCTCAGTGGTAGGACTTCATTGAGAGAAAGGAAGTGCATTGTGTGGGAGGGCTTTGGAGGTCAGGCGGAGTTCAGTTTGCTATACGTGAACCTTGTTCTGATTACAATTCATAATTCAAAGATTTGTCAGGCTCGACTCATAGCTGTACTTTAGCACACACGGCTGAATGTGTTCTCAGGAAGTACACTATATATAAATATACTTCCTGTACTTCCTCTGTGTTCCTACATAAATACATTAAAAAAAACAACTAAATAAATAAATAAATAAAATAAAAATATGGTCATCTTTAGCACAAGGCTAAATGTGGTTGCTAGCACAAGCAGCAGTCTGAAATATGGATGTATGGTCTGGAAGTGTTTTTACAGGTTTTTTTGCTGTCTGCTTTTTGTCATGTAAAGCACATTGTTTTTATTCGTATTACCATCATTCTGATGTATATATATTTTTTCATATTTATAATTGTGTGTGTTTCGTGTGTGCTCTCAGGGCATGCCGGCTGAAGAAGAAGGCACAGCATGAGGCCAACAAGATCAAACTGTGGGGCCTCAACCAGGAGTACGGTCAGTATCTGCCAGCTGGAGGCTAACGCTCCCATCACCTTAACATTGGTCTGCTAGCCCTGTTAGCCACAACCTCCTGCTGTATGTGCTGTGCTAGCTCCTGGCTAACACTCCCATCAGCTTAACATGGGTCTGCTAACCCTTATCTACAGTGGTTAGAAAAGCTATAAATTAAATGCTAAAAGAAAGTTGGATGCATCTAATTAGAGGAACCTCGTATTACAAACGTAATTGATTTGATTTATTTTGTAAACATGACGAAGTGATGAAGAACCACATCACTGCCTCTGTATTAGATAGATAGATAGATAGATAGATAGATAGATAGATAGATAGATAGATAGATAGATACATATAAATTTGGTAAGTGCTAATAACATTAGCAGATGTTGTTGTTCTGCTCTGGTGATTTTTCAGTTTGGTTTGGACCCTTTCCTGTTTGTTTTGACACCATTCCTAGGAATGTAATATCATATAATATTTTTGGTGTGTCGAATTGAATCAGATCCCATGATACTATAAAAGTTAAAAAGCAGGCTTTTGTGTTTACATGTTAAATGTAACATTTCATGGTATGCCGTCCCTACAAGACTGAACTGAATTTATGGCTTGACTGAAACTGTAGCCAGCAGAAAGACCTTTCTTCCCAAACAAACATGGCAGTACAGTTTACATTATGTAAGCTATGGTCGTTGGACAGATGACAAAAATATTTGTTTGTCATAATTAATGACAGCGAAAACCCAACCATAAAAACCTTCATTCCAACAGTCAGCCCTGGCGGTGGAGTCATCGGGTCCACCACAACCTCGTCTTCATCCCACAATATTGTAGAAATAGGAAGCGTTCTGCACAACACTTGAAGCTTGGCTGTCTATATCCCCTCCAAGCCTGCAGGGACATGCAAGAGCGAACATGAATACACACACACACACACACACACACACACACACACACACACACACACACACACACACACACACACACACACACACACACACACACACACACACACACACACACACACACACACACACACACACACACACACACGACAAAATGGCTGATCAAAAACAAATAATAAATGAAGAAAGTAATACAAGTAAATGTATGGCTCCTGCAGCTTTCCGTGTTTGAGTCCAGAACCTAGACTTTATAAAATGGGTCCAGACCTCAACCTGGTGAGATGTAGCCTGGCAAGCCAGACCCACATCAGAAAGATGTAGGGTCTGGCTCAGCTCCATTGGCAGTGTGGGCGGGATAAACGGTTGTCTTTCAAGTTCCCTCTGCACGCAATAGGATAGCGCTACAACCAATCAGAGCAACGAAGAAGGTGACGTAGTCAGAGCGACGGCTCTGACTACGTAATTAATCAAAACTCAGAATACATATTTATTTTCGAGGAAAGACTTCAGTGCCGTTCTTTGTTCTTTTCTCAAATAAAATGTTAACTTCAAGTCTTGAAGAGTCGCGGCCAAAGCCGAGTGGAAAGACAGCCGTTCGCCAGCAGCAGCAGCCATTGTTTACCTCTAACACGGAACCGTCGCAACTCTGTCGTCATGGTAGCCCGGCTTCCGACTCCGCCCCTCACGCTGTGATTGGTCAGACATACTTGGTGTTTCCAGCACCAAAAAGCCGACGGAGCCGTGCTAGACCTACCTAGCTGCCAAATAAATGTGCTGCCGCTAGGGGGGGTCTAGAGTTCTAGGCTAGGTGAGATGCTGAGAGAGGCAGGACTTTAGGAATAATCAACAGGACCAACTGTCCTTGCGCAGTTTGTAGGACGGGGCCAATCAAATGTTGTTTTCCTGCTAGTTTGTTCTTCAAGCTATCTGCTAGCTTGTTCCCCAAGCTATCTGCTAGTTTGTTCCCCAAGCTATCTAAGCTATCTGCTTGTTTGTTCCCCAAGCTATCTGCTAGCTTGTTCCCCAAGCTATCTGCTAGTTTGTTCCCCAAGCTATCCGCTTGTTTGTTCCCCAAGCTATCTGCTAGTTTGTTCCCCAAGCTATCTGCTTGTTTGTTCCCCAAGCTATCTGCTTGTTTGTTCCCCAAGCTATCTGCTAGCTTGTTCCCCAAGCTATCTGCTAGTTTGTTCCCCAAGCTATCTGCTAGTTTGTTCCCCAAGCTATCTGCTAGTTTGTTCCCCAAGCTATCTGCTTGTTTGTTCCCCAAGCTATCTGCTAGTTTGTTCTTCAAGCTATCTGCTAGTTTGTTCCCCAAGCTATCTGCTTGTTTGTTCCCCAAGCTATCTGCTAGTTTGTTCCCCAAGCTATCTGCTAGTTTGTTCCCCAAGCTATCTGCTTGTTTGTTCCCCAAGCTATCTGCTAGTTTGTTCTTCAAGCTATCTGCTAGTTTGTTCCCCAAGCTATCTGCTTGTTTGTTCCCCAAGCTATCCGCTAGTTTGTTCCCCAAGCTATCCGCTAGTTTGTTCTTCAAGCTATCTTCTAGTTTGTTCTTCAAGCCATCTGCTAGTTTGTTCCCCAAGCTATCTGCTTGTTTGTTCCCCAAGCTATCTTCTAGTTTGTTCTTCAAGCTATCTGCTAGTTTGTTCTTCAAGCTATTTGCTAGTTTGTCCCTTAAGCTATCTGTTAGATTGTTCTTTAAGCTATGCTTTTAGGTTTGTCCTCCTTTTACCCTATGTCCTCTACCCGACTGTTCTCCTTTACCCTAATTTCCCGTCTGGGATTTATAAAGCACATCTTATCTAATAACATAGAAGAGCACAAGTCATGCTGTGGCTGTTTGTGATGAATGGCCATGGTCTGATGTGGTGGGAAAGTATTGTATCTAGAACTTGGTCCTAAAATAGGACCACAATCGAACATAATTTGGCTAGGTTTGTATTTAAGAGGGCAAACTGAAGGTGTAATCATACATACTACACTCATGGTGTCACAAAGGAGTAGTAAGGGGAAACCAAATGACATCACTGTGTCTTTGGACTGTAACCTCATCCCAGTTACAGCCTCATGGGCCTTTACAGGGCTAGACGATATTCTTAACCCTGGTCATGGAAAACCGCACCAAAAGCTGTGAGGGAAAAGGAACACGGTGTCTAGTGACAAGCATGTGAACTAAAACTAACCAGACACTGGTCAAACCTGGCAACCCAAAGTGCAAATTTAAACACAGGGTGTCTGCAAGTGTGAATCTGGTGTGGGTAATGGGCCCGGGACAATGAAGACACAACCCCAACATGGCGTCCATTAGGCACAACCTAACTAGACCGGTCAGGCCCATTGAACTATGTATGCCTCCAGTTACATTTGACACTCCAAAGTCAATCGTGATCCATTTTCGATTTACCCCAATTTTACTCCAACTCTACATGGTATTTTCTACTCTGTCTGTATTCAGATGGTTCAACTCCATATCAGAGTATTTCCTAGACTGGAGCCAGGAGATGTGGTGAGGGGTGGGGGGGGTTACACTGAAGTGAGTTGATAGTTCTTTGTTCTTGCGTGTCGCCATACAAACAGAAGCTCTTGATGAGGTTGGCATCTGGTGCGGTTTGGCTGATGAAAGCCGCCTTGTTGCTCCAGATCACATCAGAGCTCCTAAAGAGCCTCTGGATTAGTTGTGAAGGACCTCCTATCTCTTCCAGTCTCTTTGGGGCTGCAAAAACATGGAGGGCATTTTCACTTTCGCGCTCTGCTGGTTTTACCTCTTTCACTGCCGTCCAATCTGGAAACCCACTGTCTCGGTGGCTTAAGACGAACCTTTTAGTAGATGTTTCCTTTTCTTTTCTTCTGTAGTTATACATTCCAAACAGTCCCCATTTCCGGCACTACCGCTCTGCGCGCGGCGAGGGCTTTAGTTTTGTCTCCGCCCTTTCTATGTGGTGCTCTCACTCTCTTGGCAGGAGGCATCACCGCATGGGCCATAATTCTCCCTCTATCGCGCTCCCCCTCTTTCTCCCTTTCATTTAAACACTCTCCTCCTCTCTCCCTCACTTCTTTTCTTCTTTTCTGCTTTCAACTTCTGCAACTACCTTTCTGACTCATCAGTTTAATTCTACGTCATTGTGTGTGTGTGTGTGTTCGCTGTCTGTCTCTTTCTTATATTGTTTATAATACTAACTTTCTATCTCTTGTAACTCTCAACTACATGTGAATGGTCACCCTGGGCTACTGGCGACGAGACCGCTCAACAGGACTCTTTGGTCCTGTGCCAGTACTCCCAAACGTGTGAGTGTGTTGGGCAGCCAGAGAAATGCAGAATGTCCCCAGAAAAGAGGGTGGAGCTAAAGAGTGTTACAGGAAGTGTAAGAGAAAGGAATTCAGGCTATTGAATAGTGGATGGATGGCTCTTCAGTTCTCCATGCAGTGTTTCCCAACCTTGGGAGGTCTGAACCCCACTTGGGGTCCACTCCAACAACCCCATATGCATATGGGGTCCACTCCCACAACCCCATATGCATATGGGCTTGTGGGAAATTTCACTCAGATGTAGATATTTCATGATACATTTGGTGTGATTAAAAGAAGACCTTTCAAAAAGGGTTTGAAAGGTCTCGTGAAGGTACTGTAGTGCAATGCCCATACGTTCACTGGGACGTTGCTATCATGCTGGTAGATGTGAATGGGGTTAGAAGGATTTGTGTGTGGAAGCAGAGAGACAAATATGTAACATTGGGGCTGCACAAATGTTCAGGCCTAAACATTTGGTCACGGCAAAAAAGGTTGGTAACCACTGGTCTAATCTCGGACCCAGTGGTCCTGCTATGTTGTAGCAGATGGGGGGGAGTCTTGCACAGAGTCTGAAAGGGGTTGCACTTGCACATTTGTTCCTGTTTTGTTACAGAAATATTCTACAGAAGAAAAATTAATTTGCGAGTGACAAGATGGAACCATCAGAAGATGATTTTAAGTGTATTTCTACTGTGGCCAGTCTACACGGTGTTGATTTTAAAACCTTAACAGACTATTCGAAGAATGGACAGGATGTTTTGGCTCGTTTTCCCACCAGCTACGGGAAAAGTTTAATTATTAAAAAAGTGCTGGCTGAGTGCTACAGATCTCCGCCCCCAGCAACATGATTGGTTGAAACAAACATGAAGCGAAAAAAAGTGACACCCCAGATTTAAGCTAGTCTGCTATGAGGCTTGAGATTAATGTCTGATTTGTTCAGTGGATGACTGTATGATGAGGTTGCTGTTCTTCAGATCACCTGCTGGGGGCGCTGTTGAGGATCAAGGAGGTGATCCGCCGGCGTGTGGAGAGCAGCGAGGAAGACGACACGGATGTCCGAGGGATGACCCAGCGCCTGGAAGACATCCTCAAGGAGTCCAGCGGTGAGATGCGCTCGCACGTACACGCACAAAGCAATCCTGTCCAGCCACCGTCAAACAGTATTTACCCCGTTTCAATTCACGCCTCCTATTCCTTGTTTTCCAAACCGTCCGTTTCCACTTTTACTCTGCCGACACGACAACGCTTGACGACACTTTCATCCACTGAAATTAGCCTCTAGTTTCTCTCTGCAGATCAGTCTGTCCTCTGGTCTGTTGAAAGCCTCTTCCGAAAAATGTAAAATGATAGGACCAATCAGCTCTAGAGAAGGGGGTTTCAGTTCATGACAAATAAAGTACGCCGAAGACTGCAAAATAAAAAACAACTATGGCGGCGCCTAAGGAAAGTGTAGCGTAGTAGTGTTGCTCTACGAAGCAAAAAAACCTGTTTTATCCGAAATAGCCTGAATAACAAAGTTTAAGTTTAACAAAAATCTAGACGGGATTCTCAGAGGAGAATGTTTTTTTATTTATGCTGTACTTCTAATCAGGTTTGGCAAGAGCGAAGAGAGCAAGAGCGTCAGTTGGTTATTATTTATTATGTTACGGCTCGAGTTTTATGAACGTAAGGCCACACCCATATTTGGAAATCATTTTGCTGCAATTACTGCCCAGCCGAGGCCAGACTGATATTCATTGCGAAACACAAACTGAAATATCTGGATGGTCTCCCGAGGTACATTATATTTACATTTAGCAGATGCTTTTATCCAAAGTGACTTGCAAGTGAAAATTGTGGACAATCAAGGCATACAATCAATATTAAATATTGGATATTGCCCTCCTTTAGGTCCTCTGGTGGCGGGGCGGACCAAAGACTTTGTGCAGCGGATCCTGGCGGCCAGCGCAGGGGGGCAGACCAAGCGGATCCCCCAGGGAGGGGAGGGGGGTCTGCCGGTCTGAATGCCACCCCCCCCCCCACCACACCCCCCCCCCCCTCACACACCACTACCACCAACCAACCAATGACCCTTCTCCAGCACCCCAGCCCAGTCTCCGCCTTACCGACACGCACCCTGCGGCGGCCGCCTCCACACTCATCCTCATTTACAAACCTACAGCCAGTCCCCAGAGTGAGACGATGGGAAAGACTCTCCTGCCAATCTTCTCTCTCCCTCAGTCTCTCGCCCCACAATGTCTCTGTCAAGCTAGAAGCTGCTGCTGACTTTAGCCTGTGTGTGTGTGTGTGTGTGTGTGTGTGTGTGTGTGTGTGTGTGTGTGTGTGTGTGTGTGTGTGTGTGTGTGTGTGTGTGTGTGTGTGTGTGTGTGTGTGTGTGTGTGTGTGTGTGTGTGTGTGTGGATATATCTATGTAGATATAGATATATCTATGTATATATATGCTGTGTGATAGTGTTGTGATCTCTTACTTCCTCTCGACGTGCTGTATTCCTACCCCTTTGTGCCTGAATAGACATTGCACTGTTTTAGTAGGAGGTCATCGTGGGTTGGCCTGTAGTAATCTGAGGGCAGGGGGGGGGGGGGCATTAAAGGAGAACCAAAGCCTAACACCACTTGTAGATTGGTTTGCATTAGATGACTCCCTCAAGTTAAAAACATGCTATTGCATGCATAACCTGTGATTGGCTGATATGGATACCCGGTCTCCTGCTGATTAAGTGTTGACGTGACACACCTGTCCTTTGCTCATTGCCGAATTGAAGGGCTGTTTACAGGGAAGCTGGCAGCCCTGCCCCAGAAGAAGAAAAAAAAACAACTTGATAGTTGTTAATGGCAGGGTCAGGGATTTTGGTTCTCCTTTAAACAAGGGGCGGAGCCCAAACGAGGCCCCTCCCACTGAATGCCAGTGTTGCTAAGCGACACATGCTGGCTGGGATTCTACTTACTGATGCCCTGGTCCATTATCCAACCTGGAGCTACGCTCCAACGCTTGGGCACTGAAATGCGCATTCCTTGCGCTTGGCGTACTCTGTTTTTCTAATAAGCCAAAGCACTCGGTGTACTTGGTGCACGCGTTGGAAGATGCCGATCGGGCCACAGTGCATCACATTAATTACGTTTAACGTTAACAAGTAATGAAATCGTGATCAATTCAGTCTGATTCCTCTGACCAAAAAGATATCACCAGCGAAAAGCATAGTGGGTCATTTACCAAGCGGACCCAGACTGTGGATAATGGAATGGGGTGTGTTTGATTTATGTACCTTTTTTGGAGGAGTGTGTGATTCCTCTGCCAGTGCAGACCTGAGACTGTTGATGGAGGAAGTTATATCCTCCCTTCCCCCCCGTCCCTCCAACTCCCAAAACAACAAATCCATGTCGAAGGAACACAGTTTAAGGTTTCCTAGCACTTCACAAGTGAACATTATCAAATCCAAACTTGTTTATCTGTAACCTGACCGATGTCCGGTTTTTACTGGACACGTCAACAAAAAGACAGAAATAACTGTTTATTTAAGGTAGAATATCTCAATCTTACACAGTGCCCCTTGCAAATTAAACAAACTAGAATGCACCTTACTGCACCAAAGTGACCAAAGAGGATTGAATTGGACGACAGAACTGAGAAAATGTCCGTCTCGGATTCTAATAGTCGTGATGGTAGTTGAAGCGTTGGATAATTCAATTATTAATGGCTGTATTGTTCTCTTATACACCCTGAATGGTGGATAAAAATAAGAGTTTCACTCTAATGCACTATGACCCTCGTTGAGGCGTCCAAACTAGCGGGACGGGGCCCCAAAGTGTACCCAGGCTGGACCATCCATCCTTGGATGGCCTCTCCAGTCTGGCTGTCTCTCTGGCTGTGGTTTGAGGGTTTGGGGGTTCCCTGAGGAAGTGTCCTCCATGTTTTTCCCCAGAGCGACCTTCACAATGTCCTGACCTTAAGATGTAGCAGACCCAGCTAGAGAGGACATCTCCAGGTTCAGGAAGTGGAAGTCCTGCCTTTGACATTGGCTCCACCTCTGCTCTGAGCAGAGTGTGTTGGAAGTCTGCAAGGCTAAACCTTGCAACTTGTTTCTGGATCTTGCTCTTAATACTTGGGAGGGCTTTCACTTTTTGAGGCCGGAAATTCCGCCTCTGAGCATATCTTTCTAAATTTGCAATGACAAATGGTCAGACATGACGAAAAAATATGTTTCAGAAGCTATAAAAGTAAATGTTTGTTAACTTGATTATTTTCTGTGTGTGTGATGGATTTCCGGCAAAGCCGTGGCATATCCAGTGGGTGTCGAGCTCCTAGAGTCGTTTTGAAAAAACTGCCTTTACTTTGGTTGCCTCTTGCTCAAGTCAGACCACGCTGTCCGAGGTCTCTAAACTTTGTTGGACATTAATGACGAGGACCCTTTCCAATTGCACTGTGGCAAGAGCAGCTGAGCACCTTGTTTCCTTTCTAAGAGGGCTTTGCACCATTTTTATAAATCTGATTTGATCAACAGAGACATGTATACGTTTCAATGGTTTTCTTGTAAACTGGTGGTGAGATTTGTATCGTATGGTGCAACCGTACATGCTAGGGGGGGTTACGTACTATATGCGTCAAACAAGTTATGCTGGATGGTCTTTTCCATGGCCATAGTTTTGACGGTCAATTTGTTTTGCATAATGTGGTTGTTTTGGAAGGAGGCTGAAACCACAGCAACGTGTCATTATGCCGGATCACAAACCCCCTCAATTACAATGTCAACGTCGAACCCACAGCCCTGTGTTCGACCTGACCTTACCATTTGACTTGAGATTGGACAGAGAAAAAAAATTCACCCTCTAATGCCTAAAATAGACTCCCCCCTATCTATTGCATACATAAAACATTCAAAGAAACTACTTCACAGACACTGAACTATAGACTAGAGGAAAACCCGGAGCTGGACTCGGTTGGGTCGGAGGGTTAAGCAATACCGCAGTTTTTTTTTTCTGACCTGGACTCCTGTCTGGGCTGCGTTCCAAAGCCATTGTTCCACGGCGGCTACACCTTTTTTGAAGGAAATGTCCTCACCCGGGGTGGAGGGGCCAAGTACCCCACCCACCCGCCGCCTCCACCCACCCGCCGCCTCCACCCACCTCTCGGGAGGGCTCTCAGGATGGCCACACTGAAAGCTACAGACGCAGTTTGAGGGGAGGATGGGGATCGGGTCGGGGGATTCGGTCTCTGATTTCACCCTTTCATGCGATGGGCCCGACCCTCGGATGAAAGCGGCCGGGTGAAGTGGTGGGTAAGCAGAGCTCCCCGCTGTACAGGAACCTGATGCCCCAGCCAGATGGTCTGTGGATTAGCGGGAAACCGTGGTTTGTGATGGGGAACGTAAAGAGCCCAGTGGCCCTGATTGTGTTGACACCACCCGCCCCCCCACCACCACCACCACCACCACCACCACCACTCATACATTTTTTTTAATATCGCAAGAAGTACCTGCAAAGAGAAATCATCTCAAAATTACATTTTGGCAGTTTTTGATCTACAGCGGATGACGTAGTGGTGGGGAAGTTCGGATATATATATATTTTTTTGTCTTTTTTAAAATCTGTTCCATGTTGGATCTACTACTGTTGGAGTTTCTCTTCTAGTGGTGGTGCTTTGAGAAACTACAGAAGCCACAGGACCCCTCTGTGTCAGCGAACAACAAACCAAAATAACAGAAACCAGCCTTCCACTGTGCTAATAAAATCAAAATGTCCGCCACAAACCAGACGGATGATTTTGAATGTGGGTAAAGGACGTGATTTTTCTTTCTGGTTTTGGGTTCGCTGAGTTTTCCCTGATGGCTTCAGACTCGTGTCCTGTAACACAACACACCATCTGCTCAGTACATCACTCTATATGCCTGAGCTAGGGACATTTTCGACTGCAATCGCGTTATTTCTCTGCCAGTGTATTTCAAACTGGTAGACCGACAGACAACTTGGTACAGACTGACAGACCGACGGAGAACCTGGTCCACAGACGGGTGACCTGGTATCCGCATAGACAACCTAGTCATTCACATGTGACAAATCAACCTGACCAGTGCATCATGAGTGCATTAACAACTGAGCAGAGTTTGTTGTTCCTCATTGGCAAGTTTACCGGTCTGCACTCGCATGCCAACATCACGCCACGCCTTCCCAGGGGTCTGTTCATATAGCAGTGGAACAGAAGGGTCAATTCAAAACCTACGTACTGTGAGTCAACTCTTAGCATTTACTGGATGCTAGATTAGCCTTCCTGGGGTTTTTTTGTGGCCAAAACCAAGCAACAAAGCTAGATTCTGACCCTGTATACGATGTCTGGTATTTACAGAGTAGGGAATCTGGTCTAAATGGCTTTTAAAGTCATTCTCTCCAGGCCCGGGTTTTCATCCAGGGTCTGTTCCAGGGATGCCCAAGGGATCGGTGAATCTCTCCCATACATGATGTTTGTCTTCTGGGAGGAGGGAGAGAGGAGAAACCTCTGGAACGTTTGTGTGTGTGTGGGGAAACTCGGGAAGTCACTCGGCACCCTTTTGGTGCCAAGTGTACACTGGCGAGAGGTTGTATTCAAGCGTGTTGTGGTTGCTCATTAGGGCTGTCCCAAACGCAAGCAGTTTCGCTAACGAGTGTCCATTCTACATCGCATGTACTTTATGTAGTACTTAGTGTGGATGGCAACTTTTCTCAACTGATGTTGGATAACATTTATTATCTTCATTAATCCCAGATGGGCAATTCAAATGGACTTTCATGATGGGTGTGACCGAGCCGTTTGTAGAACAGGCGAAGACCGAAGGGTCTTTTGACGGTCAAAAGGCCATGCTGGGGTCTCGCAGAGAGGCCCAGGGAAGGCCGGGCAGAGCCTGGGCGCTGGAGCAGAATGAGACCGGCCTGTAAGACGAGCTGGCTGGGATGACTCTGACCTCGGAGTGGCTGTCCTCGCATCGCACCACCTTGATTCGCTCCAGCTCGCCTGTATTGTCTGGACGGAGACGCACGGGGCTTCTCCTGTTTCACGTGCACTTACTCCAGCATCCACATGCTCCTCACCAGATGCTAGAGGGCCGGGGGGGGGGGGGGGGGGGGGGAAGAGAGTGTGTGCGTGTGCACATGCTCCGCTTGAGGGGTTTGCGAAGGGTAGACATCCAGTCTGCTCTGTGTTGGTCCACTGTGGTGGTCGACACCATTACACGCCTCTGGCGTTCCCTCAGGATGTCACCTCACTGGAGGGGGGGCGAGTTGTGGGGGTGACCGCCAGCGAGAGGGGGATGCTCCTGGCTCAAACCCAATGTCGCTTGCGTTGTCTGCTAGGAAGGTCGTGAGGGGAAACTTGGATATGAAGTGAGGGAGGGAGGGAGGGAGGGGAGGGGGAGGGAAACCACTGGGATTCCATTAAGGAATGAATGTGTAATGTATCCGTTGGGGGAACAACAACAAAAAAAACGTACACAATCTCATCCCATGCCGGCTTGCGTATCGGCGAGCGCCGGGCGCGGGGAGGCGGACAACTGCCAAGAGAACGAAGCAAAAACATTCCACAATGCCATGTTATATACTGTACAGCAAACCCTATATCCATCCTTTCGTCTTATCTCCGCACTAGACTTTGACTTCTTCTTCAGTGACCTGCAAGTCATCACACTACAGTGACCCTGTGTGTTAAACACATGGTTATGTACAAGCCCTTTATCCGTATGTCATGTTAAGAACTAGAAAAAAAACAATCATTAACACATTGTTGTGTACGTTGTTAGTACGTACCTTAGGGAATAAAAACACAAACTATTAAAAAAAAAATTAAAAAAATGCTACAAGAAGTGCCGTACAAATAGAATCATATTTTTGTTGGTTTTGTTTTGGTGTGAGTGTACTGTACTCCTGTATAATGTATATTTTAATATTTATATGCAGTTGTTGTATTATTAAAGTATATTTTTAAAATAGGTTTCTGTGCTCCTTTCTTTTTCTTTTTTTCCTTGACAACCAAGGTCATGACTCTGAAGACATCGCTGGAACACACCATCTTGTTGAAACCGAGAATCCTCTTACCAGCCTACCCAGTGGACCGTACCAACTGGTAGGCTGCTCTATCCGTCATACATCTGGGTGAACACTCCCACCTGTGATGTCACTATAGGGTAGAATTGCATGGCTAATCAACATCACTCTGGTGGTATAAGGGGCCCTATAAGTGAAAAGGTAGTTGGTTCAGTTTGTCATTGAATTTCGCATTAATAATCCTTGAAGTTAGAGATAAGTAAGCCAGTGAGCTTCAACATTGATGTTATGATGTAACACACAGGCTGTGCTCCAATTGCTCATTTCCTCTATAGTGCACTATTTTGTTGCTCACCATTTTGTGGTCTTGTCTGAAATGTGTACAGATCTGGTTCCCTATATAGTGAACTATTTAATGGCCACAATGCACCATAAAAAGTGTACAACTTGATGCACATTTCTGTGATGCGTATCGGTTTTCATGTCATTAGATTTATCCAATAGCGATGGTTCGGCACTGACACTGGTGCTTTATGGAAATGTATCTGCTTGTGTATGTGTCCCAATCCCCCCCTATTCATATTGTCCATAGTGTACTGTCTGAGTAATGTCTTCCCCAGCAATTGGTGTTGTATCCATAGGCTATATATAAAGCTGGTACCCTTATCAGTCTAAACTGGCAGGTTTCAAGTGACCCTGGCGAATACTGAACGGCTCCCCCTGCAGGTGTTAGTGAAGCGGTGCGTTTGACACACTTCCAACCCAGCAACACGTATGCATGGCTGCGTTAAACCTATTGCGTTCAGCGTCGTTTTCCCATTGGTTTTAAATGGCCCTCACCAACTCGTCTCTGCCCCACTACAACCAGTTGAACGAGACCAAATAAACTGGGTCAACGACGCAAAAACAACAATTGACACGTTCGTATTTACGAAAAAGGTCAAGGATTTATTGTACTTTTTTTCACATGAAATTAAGCAATATTGCATCATTCAGAGAAGAAAACAAATCAAGTCTTTTCCATTGTATTAGTCTTAAGATTGCACAATGCCCAGCTCTGTTCAAACATCCCTACTTGGTCAGGACTAGTCATGCTGTCCAATAGGAGCTGCGAGATTGTCTCTCTTCAAACATTACACGACAAGAGAAGAGGCAAGACGTACACACGTCCTCTGCTTCAGACCACCTTCAGGTCCGTCAGTAGTCTTCACATTACTTGGTCTATCAGAGGTCGAAGCAATAGCGAGACGTTCTCCAATGAGGGAGTGAACGCCGGTTATCAAATAAAGGAAAGCACAGCCAGGGCTGAACCAAAGATGAAAAAAATAAGCGGGAAAAAGAGGCTGTTTCTGGCAGGTATGGAGTAAAGGAATGTCCTCCAGGGTATACCTCGCTCCCAACGCCATAATAGCGCTCTAACCACCGGCCCAAACGACTTCAGTCATTTGTCTTGGCAGTTAGTCATTGATCTTCCAATCTTGGGGTTGCCGGTTTAAGCCCAGTGTGGCGTCAGAGAACCGGCATTGAATATACACAACTTCAACTGTCGTACAATTCTTGACAGTTTTTCTACACAACTCACCACCAAATAGTACAGGAATGCATATTTTCTTTATAGTACACCGATGGGCCTTATTAACATGGCGGCCATTTTGGCTCCATTCCACATTCTGTTCCCCACCCAGCTAGCGTTTAGAACCAAAATGGCCACTAGGTGAATAAGGCCCAAACGAAACAGGATAACGTAAAAAGCAGTGTATTTCTGGTCTTGGAATGGGCTATTTATGCCATGCACTCCTCATTGGTCTTTGATACATCAACAAGCATGGACTTGATGGAGGGCTTCCTGTGCTGGCAATCAACCCTTTAGCCGGAATCAGACACCCTTACAGGGACTCTGATTTGATCAGAGGTGTAGTAGCATTGAGTAGCAAGCTGACACTTAAGGAATGGCTCAATAAAACTAGTTTTCTGATAACTTTCTGTGAAATTAAGCAATAAGCAATGGGAAAACAAGCACATAGGGTTTAAATTGTGACAGCCAGCCAGCCAGAGACAGAGAGAGAGAGAGGAGGGGGGGGGTCATTCATTAGCAAACCAACGCGATGAGTCTATTTATATAACAGTATAGAGCCGTAAAGGGACACTGCAAGATCAACATTGTTCGATGCCAAGTGGCTAGAATATGTGGGAACATACTCACCGTTTAACTAACAAACTGAGTGGCAATATAAAATCCAAGTTTGCTTTCAAATGCTTTGACTTTTCCTGTGTACCAGATCTCATTGAAACGTCTCATTGAAATGTGTAAGCAAGACTTGATTCACAGCCCCCTTTGGTATATTAACGTGTACAATTTGAGGTAAACTCTCCTGCTAATAAATACTAAATCAAAACGCTAAATAGACTTGCATTAAACAGGATTTTCCCTTATCTGAGTTGGCTGAGCTAGAATTAGATTAGTTAGAATTAGACAGAATTACAACAAGGAACGTAAAAAACATCCAAAAAGGACAATACTACATGTAAAAAAAGAAACCTCCATATTTGATTTTGGCTCGTGAGGTTTTCAAAGCTGCGATGAGAATCCAGTCTGGCTAACGTCTGCGCTAGCGTCTCTGCTAGCTGAGGTTCTTAGGAAGTCCACAGGTTAAATACTTCATCATTTAGACACCAGAGGAAAGGGGGCCTCGGTCAGTGAGTCCATCCTGGTGCTCACTTCCTGTCATGGGTGGCGACGGCGAGACCGCTTAAAATAAAAAAAAGAAAGCATGGGGGAGGTTGAGATGTGTAGCGCAAAGCACCGCTGTATCCTGCCCTATCCGCTGTCTTCCATCAGGCCAACATGATCTCTCTCCCCTCTCTCCTACCAGTCCACCAGCAGGGTCTCTGCCTCTCTCGTTCTCTCTCTCCCAGGGTCTCTCTCCCATCAGGCCAGCAGGGCCTCCCCCTCCTCCACCCAGAGCAGGTCCAGGACCTCGGCCTGTCTCTGCTCTCTCTGGTGGATCCTCCTCAGGCGCAGGATGTAGAGCAGGATGGCGAGCAACACCACCAGCACGCAGACGGAGAACAGGTGGTGGTTGTAGAGGAAGGAGGAACGCAGCCAGCTGGGGTGGCTCTGCCGGAACACCTCCTGCTGCAGGTCTCTGAGGAGGAGGCAAGGACACTCGAAACATGAGCTTCTGATCAGAGATGGGTCATGACTTTCTAATTTTCTAATAGTCGTTAAGCAATGAGAAAATCGAATAGTTTGCTATAACATTCTTGTTTTTACAGGTGTAAGCGGTTCTAGACCAGCAAAGAGTTGGTGCTGCTCTGGAACCAGTTTTCCTGGTCGAGAGCCGGTTCTTTGGCTGTCGAAATGCGAAGAACTGGTTTGAGATTAGGAATTGGCTCTCAAACTGCCTTGGTGGAAAAGGGGTGTGAGTGATCCTTTGATATAAAAGCTGCTGGTTCTGGGAAGCCCTGCTGCACACCCTGCCCTGAGCCACATTCCCCTGGTCTGGGGCTCACCTGAGTGGGAGGAAGCGGGTCTTGAAGAGGATGGCTCCCAGGGTCCACTGGACCTCCTTGTCGTAGACCAGCTGGGCTGTCTTCAGGCTGGGGTAGTCCTTGGGGAAGCGGAAGCCCGAGTGTAGCACCTCGTACATCCAGGCCGACTTGAAGCACTGGTACCTGGGGAAGAGTCGTGGTGGTGGGGGGGGTCAGCTGGAGCTTATGTGATGTCACCTTTCCACTTGATGAAAGGGCCGTCATAGCTCTTTAAAAATGTTGTTTGATTGTTGAGGATGCAGTCACAGGGATGCCTTAAGGTTTGTAGTTTGTAGTTTGAAGACGGTTTGTGTTCCATTCATGTGGCGGCCTTTGAAATGTCGGCATGAAGATGGTGTCTTTAGTCTATTCGTGTGGTCAAAGTGTGTAAGGTCTGTAAGTGGGTCCTAGTGTCGTACTTGAGTCTGTTGTACTGTAGCAGGTATGTAAGGTCTCTAGGTATGGTCCTAGTGTCTTACTTGAGTCCGTTGTACTGTAGCAGGTATGTAAGGTCTCTAGGTATGGTCCTAGTGTCTTGAGTCTGTTGTGCTGTAGCAGGTATGTAAGGTCTCTAGGTATGGTCCTAGTGTCTTGAGTCTGTTGTGCTGTAGCAGGTATGTAAGGTCTCTAGGTATGGTCCTAGTGTCTTACTTGAGTCCGTTGTACTGTAGCAGGTATGTAAGGTCTCTAGGTATGGTCCTAGTGTCTTGAGTCCGTTGTACTGTAGCAGGTATGTAAGGTCTCTAGGTATGGTCCTAGTGTCTTACTTGAGTCCGTTGTACTGTAGCAGGTATGTAAGGTCTCTAGGTATGGTCCTAGTGTCTTGAGTCCGTTGTACTGTAGCAGGTATGTAAGGTCTCTAGGTATGGTCTTAGTGTCTTACTTGAGTCCGTTGTACTGTAGCAGGTATGTAAGGTCTCTAGGTAGGGTCCTAGTGTCTTACTTGAGTCTGCTGACGTCGGCCTGCTGGGAGAAAAGCTTGCTGTCCAGCCGTTGTTTTAGGGTCGACCACTTGGTGCCGCAGTAATCCTGGAGAGGTAGCAAAGAACACCACAAGTGAAACAGCTGTCCCGTTCCCACGAAGAAAAACAAACCAAAGTCACCAAAACCAGTTGAAAACCCACCCTCAACAAATACAATCTTAGATGCGTGTACTCAGGGTAAAAAAGGGACATGGCGACCTGAGTAACTTGACTTGTTCTCATGTGTACTAACAACCGATACATGCATATCACAGTTCAACAACATTAGCATTTTAATTATATAAAACACACAAGACTTCCACTTTTCTGAATACTCTTGCTCAACAGAACAGACCAGAGATATCATCTACTAGCACTTATGCTAAACACATGAATTCCTTTTCTGCCTCAAGCTGAAAAACTCAACGAGAAAGCTGTGAAAGTGTCTAAATAACTAGACACTGAACAACTTAACAGTACTAGTGGTGCTTGATGGCGTGACTCACCGTGGCAGCGCGGGAGTACTTGAGGCTGTCGTACTGTCCTCCTATCCTCAACACGTCCTCCATGCAGTAGTAGAACTCGGAGAAACCGTAGAACTCGCTGTTATTGAAGTCAATGGGAGCCTGGGGAGACGGAAACATTGACATCAAACATCAGATATTAACCCAGGCCAAGAAACTGCCCAGATATTAACCCAGGCCAAGAAACTGCCCAGATATTAACCCAGGCCAAGAAACAGGTTGAAGCTATTGTTTATTCCAGCCTCCATCAAGCTGCTGAACTCTAACGCTAAAGCTTAGTGCAGTAGAGCAATGTGCAATGTCAAATGTCTCTTTTACGTTTTAAGATGCTTTTCATCCGTTATCGTGTTAAACGCTTCTCATGTTTTTGTAATGTTTTTTTATGTGAAGCAACAGACTGTAGCACTGTACCCAAGACAAATTTCCCCTAAGGGACAAAGTTTACTCTACTCTCTCTCTTAAATTGACATTCTTGAATGTAAGACGTTGTCATACTTTTACCCTGTAGTAGGTGAGTGTGGCTGTTACCTGGTAGACGCCCCTTGGGGACATGGTCCCGTTGTGGAGGCCCAGGAAGGGGTGGACGGCCTGCTGGCAGCGGCTCCAGTCCCCTTGGCCCCGCAGGTGCAGGGTACGGCCTTCCCGGGCCACCGTGTCCGACAGGCCCCGGGGCAGGCAGGGGTCCAGGGAAGGGTTGTCCTGGCTCAGACCGGTCTGGGACCCCAGCAGCCTGGAGTAGAGACGGGGGGAGGTCAGCTGTACAGAGGTTCGGGTCCATGGGAGATAGTATGGGATTTTTTACAGAGGCTTTGTGATTATTGTGGGTGGGTTACAGCTGCAGGGTGAAATAAGGCATTTTTATCAGCACAATAATTACACCGTGTGTGTGTGTGTGGTAAGACCTCATAACACTGGGTTTGTATGTATGTTTACGTGTGTGTGTGTACCTGTTGCTGGCCAGTGTGCTGTTCACCACCAGGTCCTCATATCTCTGTCGGGCCATGTTGCCTCCGAAGCCCAGGAAGGTGGTGACGTAGACGCGGTACACGTGCTGCGTCTTTTCCACATCACAGCCCAGGTTGAACTCCGCCAGCAGACTCTTCCCCGCCTCCTCCTTCCACAGACCAAACACAGCGTGAGGTACTGGGTTCGAGCCCTGATGGCCGCAGCCCAACCTGCTCTTACACGACCTGTATCTGAATTCACTACACATTGCTTTGCATAACACCATCTGCTAAATAACTAAAGGGTGAATAGGATAGTTGAGTTGCTAGGGCGGTTGAGGTTCTGGGTTTGATCCCTTAATGTCTGCATCACACATGTAGGAATCCTTGATCGACCACCCCCCCCCCCCTCTCCCTTTCCAATGACGTAGGAGAAGCTATTTTCATTGGACAATACACTAATAAAAACATACTTATGAATATTATATTCAATGTCTGCCAAGTCCGTTCCGCTAGATGCCACTTAATTATCCACACTGCACCTTTAATATAGCTAACTGAACTGCTAAACTTCAACACAGAACTGGGGACTGGGTTAGCATAGTTCCCTCACCTCTTGTGGGGAGCTGAAGGTGACTGCACTGGGCACCTCATAGGCTATCTGGAGAGAAGCCCCGCCCATGTCCATGATGCCAACGGTACGCCGCCGGCTGATTGGCTGCTGGTGCTGTGACCCCGTCGTGACCTCTACCGTGGCATCTTCTTCAGAAAGGAAAACAAGTATTAAAATTCTTACATTTGTAACATAAAAGACCTAACAAAATGTATATAAAATAATTCAAATACATTTTAAAAAGCCTAATTCACAGGGGGGGGGGGGGCATTTGGTTAGTGTTAAGCGATTAATGTTCCACTAACCCGCGTCCGCGTGGTCAAACCGGCCCAGAACGAAGTTAATGCCAATCCATGCATACACACCTGGGCCAGACACAGCATGTCACCCCCAACAGCACCATTATAAAGAACACAAACACAACAAGGAAACTCGGGTCAGAGGTCTACTACAGAATAGTGTAGTGATTACACTTTCAGCTGGGTGTAATCACAAGACAAAAAAATAAATAAATAAAAGCTTTGGCTTGTCTGCTAAATGACCAAAAAATAAGTAGTGCTACACAAGAAACAGTTAAGTTAGGAAGGAAGTGAAATCCGATCAGGGGCTAAGATCAGGAACTGGCCCAGAAAACAAGAACATGTATTCTCTTCCCTTCATCTACTTCTCAAATCCAATAACAATCGTCCCCTACAAAATATCCCAGAATGCTCTTCAGCCTCACCTTCCTGCTTCCCAGAAATGACCTCTGCGTGGGAGCGAGAGAAGAGGAAATCAAACTCCATGGGTACATCTGTGACCAGGTCCTCCAGAATAGCTGTCTGCTGGCTGCAGACAAGCAGAGGGGGGCTTTTAGGATGTGTACAGCAGCAAGGCACACCACCACAACGAGGTCACCCCTTGAGGTTGTGATTTTGCTAATTTATAGCTGGTTAGCTTGTCCCTAGCTAGCTTGTAGCTGGCCAGCAGTACTTGACTAGCTTGTATCTGGCTACTGTGTATCTGGCTACTGTGTACCTGGCTAGCTGTAGCTGGCTAACATGTATCTAGCTAGCTTGTGCCTGGCTAGCTGTGCCTGGCTAACTTGTACCTGGCTAGCTGTCCCTACCTGTCAGGCAGCAGCCTCATGCCCGCGGTGCAGAGGATGTAGAGGGGCGTCTCCTTGTGCTTGGCCTTGGGGACATGGGCCGCGGCGAAGCTGAGCAGGGGTTGGAGGTAGATGCTGGCCTTCTCAGGTGTCTGGGCCAGGGTGGAAATACCTGCAGGCAACAACACCTGTGTCATAAAACCTACCCTAGTCGTTCTTACCTTTTATAAAAGGCCCTTTAAAGCATGCACAGGATAATCAAATGCATCCAAAAGCAATGCTGGTGTATATGAAATCGTCAGCTTGGCGTACAAATCCATGACTCAAAATACTAAGAACCTGTACTTTCTGAACCCGAAGTTTCCACCTGTGTAAACATAGATTTTTCACATGCTTTATCTTTTTGGTTAACCAATGGGACTTGAATCTCAAACATGACCAATTGACTGTATTCTATTCTAATTGAAAATTAATTATATTATTCATTAAAGAAGTTATTAAATACACACACACACGCACACACAGACACCCCATCTGTGATTGGTCTGAAACAGCCACAATCAGATGTCCATTGATTTCATGGGTCCACCCTCGGAAGAAAGGTTTGTAAATTAAATGATATTCAATTTAAGGTAATGCATTAAGATAAATGATAAAAGAATAATTTATTTTGGTCAACGCTTCCTGCCTGGTGATACGTCTACAAACGTACAGCCGCTGAGCTACAAGCAACACTGGGCGTTTATCTGTGAGCGCAGGGTAAGGGTTTTAACGTGGTGCCACAAAGCATTTTAAAAACTAGACACGTGTATCTTATCTTTCGGCCATGACGAGGAGAGATAAAGCAACGTATATGAAATACTGCCAACGTAGCTCAACTACCATAGCCGCCATATCAGCCTACCGAAGTCCATTTCTACTATATATCTATATCTATATATAGATATATAGATAAATATATATATCCACAGGCGTAAGACAGGTTTGTATTTTCCACAGCCTGGCATATGCCATTTGTTTAACATCATTTTGCTGCTCACACACTAGGAGCCATATGTTGGGGCTAAGCCTCCTGCTGTTGCTAGCAGCTGTTCTGTAGCGACGTAGCTAACATGCGGCCAACGTTTGGTCGCCAGCTGAGCAATGTTGTACATAAAAACTACGATCTCCATGAAGCCTCACAGCGGCCAAGAGTTAAACGTGTGTGTGAATACCTGAATGTTGATTAGTTGGGTGGTCCCAAAAAATTTATTTTTGCATTTCCATCGGCAATGGAATTGACAAAAACAGTACTGGCAGAGCATTGACTTGTTGTTGTTGTTCTGGTGTCTTTGCCATGCTAAGTGGTGCGTGTACTGACTGAGAAGTCAAATATCCTCTGGGAGGACAGTGGGCTTTATTCTCCTCGCGGCCATCGTGGTTGTAAACTCTAGCTGGGAGGTGGAACTGAAGGGAATTTTGCATGGGAAATTAAGTTTGGGATTTTTGAGAATTTTCACCATGTTTGATAGCAAAAGCCAGGCTATAAAAGCTGAAAAATACACACAAAATGTGATTCTAGATCTTGGGAGCGTGTTTTGGTTTAAACAGTCAAATTCCTATCCGATGATATGTGCAATACAGTCTTTCATAATGTTCAGTTAGCCACCAGCACCATGCCAAATGATAGACTAGATGCAAATCATCCAATCTAATATTGAACCAATACTGAGTGACATCATACTCCGGTTTAGGAGAAATCATGTGTTCATTCAATCACAGTGGTCTCGCATCTCACACTCACTCCCAGATTGTAAGACTGCTGTGCTCGCCCATCCCAAAGCTCACCAGGTATGATCTTCTTGACCACAGGCTTCCTCTCGCGGTCCTTCATCTGCCTGATGTCCAGCAGGGTGTGGGGGTTCCCGTTGTGGGGCGGCCAGTAGTACACAAAGACCCTGGAGCCACTGCTGCCACAGTCCACCACCACCCCGTAGTTCAACGCCGGGTCCAGCAGGTCTGTGGCCTCCATGGACTCAGCCAGGGATAAGTACCTGCCAAGTACAGTCAGCCCAGGGTACAAAATGTACATTTAGAATTTTGTATTTTTACCTGCTAGAGTGGAAAAAAATCGACCGGCCAAGCAATTGTTTTTATTGTAACCCTGCATTTTTTTCAGATTGACTCGCAGTGAATTCACAATGGAGAAGCTAGTGGTCAGGGGGCATCTTGCGTAGCATGCCTTACTGGTAGACAATGGTGGCTAAGCAGAGGCTATATCTTGTTGAATAGTCTGGCATTATGCCGGTGTTTATAGCCAACTCTAACTTAACACCTAAACGTAACCATCTCACCTCAACTATGTCTAGTACTATTACACCCTGGTGATCGGTTCCTACTGACTTGTTGACTGAGGCCCTTGTGTAGTAGCGGGGCCCCCAGATCTGGTGGTGGTAGGAGGTGAGAAGGAGCAGCACGGTGCAGGTGAGGAGAAGCAGAAGCAGGAGCAGCCTCTGGCGGGGAGCACAGCCCAGGGAGAGGAGGGACACGCTGCAGTACCAGGAGGCTGGCAGGCAGGAGAATGTGATCCTGTGGAGCCACCGTAGGGAGAAACACACCACCGGATCAGCCAGTAAGCAAAAACAGGGTTTGTGTCTGAAATCACTCACTTGTTGACTCATTCCCTAATCCACCCATCCTACCAATTATGGTTGCAAAGGGGCAGAAGGTTTCCAGTAAATTTCCAATTCCCAAATTTCCAATTTCCCTGGCAAATTATGCGTGGCGTGCATTGGTCGCATAAACAAGCCGACGACAGGCGCTAGATGTCACGACTATGTTCTGGATGATGATCTGATGACAATGAAAACCACTATGCATCATGGGATATAGTGTGGAAATCAGTGTGCGTCAGTTGTGCACAGCTTTTATGGTACATTATGGGTATTAAGTAGTGCACTATATAGGGACCAGATTTGTACACAGATTTGGTACCACCCCAAATAGTGCACTATATAGGGAGCTTATGGTTGTTGTCTTGCATATTGTATAGATTAATACAATATTGTATAGGTATAATATGCAGGCTATTGATATATAAACAAAATGTGTTGTAATCCATTGGGGGCAGATTCTGGAGAAAACTAAAAAAAAAAAAAAAAAAAGGTTATTACACTATTTCTTAATACCCACTATGTTATTACTGATAATGGGACGAACATTCACTATTGAATTCTTAGAAAGTCGTCTAGAAAGAGCTGCTGCTCACCGTGCCATAGGTCCAGGTAGGCTCCTCAGCTCCCGGCTCGGCAGCCTGCTGTAGACGGTCGGACCGCTGTGGCCATTCCTGCTACCTGGAGAAATACGCAACACAATTGATAAAAACTATAATTAAAACGTAACTACATAGACCTGGATCCCAGACTGGCTCTCCGGTGGTCTCTTAAGGGCGCTTCAGGAGCCTCCACACAGGGAGGGCGACCGTTAATTGAGCTGATGGTGGTGATGCAACTGCTAACAGCTGGCAACTTGGCCCCCGAAGTACAACACCAAGTGTTGTGAAGTATGAAGCAAGCCACGACACAGCAGCACTTCATATGTAACCGCTCAGTTCTAACTAATAACTCACTGAAACAGCCGTGGTGTCCATGTGTGGCTACTCTTACCATAGTTAAAGACCGGTCTGGGGCTGTCCTCCTGGCCCAGCCATGACGCCCGGTGCGGCTTAACGGTTATTATCAGTATTACTATTCCTCCTCTCAACGGTTTCCTTCCAGTCCGCTCGAGGAGAAGCAGCAGCAGCAGCAGCCTGGCTCTACGGCGTGACGTGTTTCCGGTGGAGGGAGACCCCGCCCCCCCGCCGCACGGAGCCACGTCACCTCCGCCCGGAGGGAGCAGCACCACCTGGTGGACACGTGACCCCCCCCCCCCCCCCCCCCCCCCCCCCCCCCCCCCTGTCGCATCATACATCATATATAACAGAAGGAAACCTCGCTATTTAATCTCTATATGCGGTAGATGAGTGCGGCCGTTATGCTTGTACAATGTTATAAACGTTACCAATAATAACACAGTTTTTGTCCCTTTTTGTGTTTCGTATTGTTGCTCATTCTTTCTTTCCTGAGCAAAGCAATAGTGGTTTGCTTTGCTGGTGCAGGGATGACGTATTTTTGTAGGCCAACCCGGAAGTTAGCGTCGCCCTGGGTTCCCTTGACAACAAGCTAATGGGTTTTTCCATTGTCTTTTGGATTATTGCAGAAAATAAGCTTTTCAAACAAGAGTTTATGATACCCACACGTTTTGTTAAGCAAGATAATCTTCACCAGTGAATACTACTTTTATGATTTTTGAAGCGTAAATGTAATCGGCAGAATTTTTTTAAGACATGTAAAAACAAAATTCACGAGTGGGGTATTTACTGACGTATTTTATGTCAGACCAAAACGTGGCAACATCTCTTCAGCTTGTGTTAACCACAGACCAATTCAGCCATCTAACCAAAAACCCATTAAAAAAACCCATTGACTTCGAGACTAGAGAACCGGAAGTGCCAAAAATGCTAACAGATTTCCGGGTTTTAGGACTCCTTCCTGCACCACTCTATTGCCACCGGAAGCGATTATAATCCGCATCCTAATGAAATACCTATACCCTTATTGGCGTTGTACAAAGCGCAAAACACGCAGTTTCACTTTATTTTAATACGTTTTAATACAGGAAAGAAAAAAAAAACTCGTGTTTTGACCGCGTGTATGACCTTGGGTCGTCTCTGGACCCGCTGTCCAGCAGGCCCGTCCCCCGGGGACAGTAATGGGGACGCCGCTGCTGCACCGCCTTCCGGTCCGCGTCCAAGCCCACTTATTATTTACCCGCCTTATATTATAATCAGAATTAAACACACGCTTCAACCAATGGATCCAACACCAGGCCCGGGTTGGCGGACCGAATTAATGGCGCCCGGTTCGCACCAATCGGAGAGCCTCGTCTCCCCCCAGTGCTGAGGGGGCCGCCGATAACCCGCTAGGCTGCCGGCTCCTCCCCCCTCTCGCTCCTCCCAGCCCCGCGCTCGGACCGTCCGGGACGGCGCCACTTCTGCTAGTGCGTCAGCGACCTCGCCGCAGGGGACTACACAGCCGGACCGGGACTGGGACCGAGACCGGGCCAGGGGGCTGCAGTCCGCACGCCGTGCAAAGCGTATCCGCCTGTTTTTTGTTGTGGTTTTTTATTCATTTTTTTTAATTCATTTTTTTTCAATGGAAGCGGACAGCTTCCTGTCGCGGCGGATGGCCGTGGAGCCGCCGGGCGCGGAGGTCACGGGCGCCGGCGCCGAGATCCGCCGGCTCGGCGGCCGGATCCTCCGCACCGGCGGCTCCGGCAACGGCGGCGGCGGCACCGGCTTCTCGCTAAGGACGGTCGCCGCGGAGCCGGACCTCGCGGACTACGAGGGTCTGCCGCGGGGGGAGGCGACCACCACGCACATGCTGGCGGGAGCCGTGGCCGGAGTCATGGAGCACTGCCTCATGTTCCCCATAGACTGCGTCAAGGTACCGTCACGCGTACTAATGTCTAACACTAGTGCGTTACTTGTTGTTTTTGTTGTTGTTGTTGCATTACGCGTCATATTTAACACACGCGCCTGTTTCCCGGCGTGTTTTGTAGGTGTAACGCGTCAAACGTCTTTACAGGTACAGCTGTTTAGAAACTGCGTTAACCGTGAGTGATGCTGCGTTCAAGTCGTGTCGTACTTATCGACATCGACGTCCTGTAATGTAACGTAATGTGCCGCTCACTCCACGATGCAGTCAGCCCACCTGGCCGTTGAAGCTGGGACAGCGGATGCTTTCAGTGACATTACATCAGATCCAAACGATGGCGTAAGAGATGGGGGGGGGGGGGGGGGGGGGGGGGTGCACTTCTTCCGTCCCACGTCCCTTGAACTCACCATCAGGCCCGGCGGCCAGGGGGTTCAGGTACCGGGGTCAAACTAGCCTGTAGTGAGGGCCGGTTAACGGACTGCTCCTCGGGCTACAAGCGGTGACAAAGTTGGTGTCGACTGAAGACACACAAGAAAAAAGTGCGTTTGTGATTATTTTTTTATTTAATTTATTTTTATTTTTTAAAAATTTTTTGGGGGGGGGGTTGCTAGCCGTGTGGCTAACCTAGCATGATGTCAGCTGGCTACCAGGGACTGACGGATCGATTGATCTGCTGATCAGGGACATCACATGGAGAGCTTCCTGGTGGTGGTCAGGCAGGAGGAGTAGATTTAGTAGTGCAGGTTGACAAATGTGGCCTGATCCAAAAAAGCACAATCTAAAAACAAAGTCTACAGGTTTGTATATTTGTTAATGTGAGCTTTTAAAAACCAAAGAATAAACTTTTTTGTTGTTGTTGGGGGGGGGGGGGGGGGGGGGGGGGGGGGGGGGGGGGG
>JAOPHQ010000987.1:5000-25000 GCA_030340625.1 Merluccius polli
GGAGGGCCGGGCGGATGAGGGCTTGGATGGGATGGGACAACAGAAGGTCTAACGGTGTTAATCAGAGACGCTGTAGTGCCGCGGCGCGCTTGTAACGTAATGGTAGCGCGGCTCACACACACGTGTCTCCGAATCCGCTGCCCAGGCAGTGCTAATTGCGAGCATTACACGGATTCGGCGAACTGTACCGGGCGGATATTGGCGAGTCCGCGGTCCAAAACTAGATGTACACTGTGTGTACTATAAAAAAAAAAAAAGAAAAAAAAAATGCGGCATGCGGATTCATTCAAATAAATGGTACTATTAGGAGTAATAGGTATCCGAAGTAGACGTATAAAGTTACCAAAAATGCGAGAAAAAAATAAAATCCTGCCCTCCCCAAAACAGATATTTGGCAGTTGGGGGCTATATGACTAAATCTATCTAGCTGTAGCTGTCAGCCTATCTCGTCTGGACTCAAACTGTAGCTCCTGTGGCAGATGTGATAGAAATCCCTCAGCTTATAATGGCAGCCATCACCTCAGCTTCGACTGATGCCTCTTATCAGGAGGACCACACTGCTGCCGCCAGCACAAAATAGACCGAAATACTAAAATACTGTACACAAATGCAAAGTCTCTCTCTCTCTCTCTCTCTCTCTCTCTCTCTCTCTCCATCTCTCTCTCTTTTCTGTTTAATCACAAAGTAAAACTGTGTTGATTTGTTAAGCATGCCACACTCTCCCCTCCTCTTTTTTTTTGGATCCAGCTTTCTAAGATATTTCATCATTCGTTATAATTGAAGAGAGCAAATAAATAATTTGTTTTGTTTTTATTTTTCACGCAGGTCATAGCGCTGAGCTAAAATCCAAGATGTACAGGCAAATCGACGTTCTTGTATCCAGAATATCATAACATTTTAATTGTTAATGAACCACATCATAATCAGAAGAGTGCATAGTAACACCACCTCTGTCTCTTTATTTAGTTTTATCGTCAAATTAAAAGACTATTCACTCCCTCTCCACATCTACGCCCGTCTCCCTGTCTCCATCTCCCTCTCTCTCTCCTTCCCCTCTGTCTCTCTGTCTCCCTGTCTCCATCTCCCTCTCTCTCTCCTTCCCCTCTGTCTCTCTGTCTCTCTGTCTCTGTCTCTCTCTGTCTCTCTGTCTCTGTCTCTCTCTCTCTCTCTCTCCTCTCCACATCTACCCCCGTCTCCCTGTCTCCATCTCCCTCTCTCTCTCCTTCCCCTCTCTCTCTCTCTCTCTCTCTCTCTCTCTCTCTCTCTATCTCTCTCTCTATTCTCTCTCTCTCTGTCTCTCTCTCTGTCTCTCTCTCTCTCTGTCTCTCTCTCTCTCTCTCTCTCTCTCTCTCTCTCTCTCTCTCTCTCTCTCTCTCTCTCTTTATCTCTCGCTCTCTCTCCATCTCTCCCTCTCTCTCTATCTCTCTCCACTCCCCCGTTTCTCCCCTCCTTCCCCACTGCTGCTTAGAGCAGAACATTTACGAGCTAGGTTCAGGGTCCCCGGACAGTCGCCCCTCTGCACTTTCAGATCAATGATTAGAAATATTAATTATAACAACAGAGACAGACTGGTCAGAGGGGGGCTGTTTATGTTCCCGCTGGAAGGTCATGCAGAAACTTGAGCTTTGATGGTCTGCTAATGTGTAATAATGACCCCAGGATAACCATTAGTTTGTCCAGGGCCGCTACACATTATGGTATGTGTACGTACGCTTCGACGTCCAATAACAGCAGGCTGTGCTTTAGTGAGTATACTATAGGGCCACTGAAACGGTTGGTATATTAAAAACCTTTCTATTAGATTTAATCAACCGCTAAGAGAGGGTTAAGCATGTTTACAGTCGGGCCAGTATAATATTGACATTGTGATATTAGATATGATCTTGTCTAGGTTTTAAAGGATTTCATGCTGTGTTTTGGTTGCAACGCCATCATTAGAGTAAGTTGATTACATTTGTTCTTGATGATTAGATTAAGATTAGGAATCTAATCATTATTATTAGATTAGGCTATAAAGGCGTCTGCCTTCTTGATAACTAATAATTGCGTCTGCGGTATTTTGTTTGTTATATGATGACAGACTTGGCCAAACTTATGTTTGATTCGATCAACGTTGCTCAGTACTAACACAAGGTTATATTGTGCACTTTGAAAGCCCCTTTTTTTTAGGTGGCACAAAACATCGAAGAGGAATGTGTTCAAATCTGTGGTCTTGAAGGATATCGGATATCCTAGAGGGCTTGCGACGCCGCATCGCAAGGACCGCCTCCATTTAGGAAGCTTAGGAGCATCGAAAGTTAGTTATTATGTTAGTGGTCATGTTTTTTTGGTCATTGTTTTGTAATTAATCATGAAATTAGTTGTCATAATGGAAAAAACATTGTTGTGTTTGAAGCTGCCACAGTGTTTTATCATGCGAGACGTGCCAAAGCACATTTTTGGTTAGAACACAATTCATTAGCTTAGTGATGTTGCTTTAGGATTTTACAGTAATACAACTCCCTCGCGTCCTCTCAAGTATCTCGGCGTATCGTCAAGTAAATCTCCAATGATGCATTCTGATGCGCAAGCCCTATTTGAACAGAAATGTACAAAAGCGCCCCGGTATACTTGGACCGCTCTGTCCTGTCAAACACGACTAGTCGGGACGAGTCATTACTGCAGTGGACACCACAGCCAGCGGTATTGAGTCTAAATCCTCTACACTACTCACTACACTAATGACAGGCCTGGCAAGTCCTCACCGCGGTCCCTTGACCCGTTCTGTCCTATTTGAAATGACACAGTAGTTTGAGCAGAGGGCTTTCTTAGTCATTACTCGCAGCCAATAAGGGCCTCAGGAGATATACTCCTGCGCGTCGGGTGGAAGTGACAGGGTTTGATACCGTCTGAGCTGATCCGCTTTCCGAACCGCTTCAGTCAAATACTTACGGCATTAATGACATGGTTTTGGTTCAAACCGACGCATGGTTACATTGCTATAGTAGTAATGGTAATGCAACATGAATAAATACATGCAAAACAGGAAACTGTGTATAACGACAGTTACAAAATGGAAAGACGGAGAGACAAACAGGCAAGGAGAGCGGCGGTGCATTATTTGTCTATGCGTGTGTACTCTAAAGAAGATTATGCTTTTTTTGGGCCTTGAGGGGGGGCTTCCATCCCTGGCTCTCTTTAGCGCAGCGGCGTAGCTGGAGCTAACAGCTTTAATTCAACTGACTGGAGGCTTAGCTGGTCATATGAAGCAGCGCCATGAAAGCATATGGATCGTGCGAGATGGAGAGAGAGAGAGAGAGAGAGAGAGAGAGAGAGAGAGAGCGACGGCGAGGGAGGGAGTCAGAGAAGAAGAAAAAAAAGAGACGAAAAAAAAGGAGTTGGAAAAAGGGAAGACGAGGTAAACTGCGACGGTAGATCGTGTAACAGAAGTCCAAAATGGGGTTGAGGAAGAAAAGAAAGTTTAAGGCAGGATGATTTGTGGTGTTGTTGCCCCAAGAGAAGCCACCTCCTTCATGGTTCAGTGTGCTTCAATACAGAGCACTGGCGGAGCTGTGATGGAGCGATGGGGACATTCCTCTGAAGTAGAACACAGCGCTCAAAAAACATTTATTTTCTGATTTTGATTTATTATCAATTTTTTATAATATACGCAACTGTATGTCTGAAATCGCAGCAATGCTTGATACACTGATACATTGATACACATCAAACGCCGTTTCCTCAATAAACACATACAACATTGCTGCATACAACAGTCATCAATATTCAATATTCTGTAATAGCTGATGTAATGTAGGTGTGCATGTGTGTGTGCGTGTGCGTGTGTGTGTGTGTGTGTGCATGCATATGCATGCAGCAAGCATGCACACACATGTAGACATCATACACACATTGCATATGCATGTGTTCATATGGCCGCTTTTTTTTTTTTTTTTGTGCATCATTTTCCTCTGTGGTGTCGAGCTGCAACGGCGCTGCCAAGTTCCTTTCAGCGCTGGTTTGAATGTGAAAGGCAGGAGGGCGGAGTCTGAGGACTAGGAACGCCAGTCAGCTGTAGAGCAATCTTATCTAAGGGCTGCAGGCAACACCCTTGCATTTCCTTGTAGTCGTGCATACGTGTGTGTGTGTGTGTGTGTGTGTGTGTGTGTGCGTGTGTGTGTGTTTGTTTTTGTGTGGTGCTTTTGCCTCTTTTTTAAAAACTTTTTCTCTCCATCGGTCTCCCCCCCAACCCCCCTCTGTTTTTTTTTCTCCTCCCACTAAACCACATGCACACACACACACACACACACACACACACACACAGGTGTGCGCAGGAATACACACGTATGCACACAATGTGTACATACCCAACCCTCATCCTGCTCTCTTTGGAAGCTGTGTGTGGACAGACAACAACAAGCATCGCATTTTGAACGCCTGTTATTTGCAGAGGGAGCGGCATTTTACAGTCTGCCTAAGCTCTATCTCTCTCTCTCTCTCTCTCTCTCTCTCTCTCTCTCTCTCTCTCTCTCTCTCTCTCTCTCTCTCCCTCTCTCTCTCTGTCTCTCTGTCTCTCTCTCTCTCCCTCTCTCTCTCTGAGTGGGTTTGCAGAGCTCCAACAAGTCGGTCCCCAGAGGACGGAGAATAAAGAACACAGCCAAATCCTGCAGGGCCATGGGCTTAATGAATGGTCTCTCTGGCAACAACAGCACTTCATAAATGCTACTGTTTTATACTTGTCATCTAAAGGTGCCCAGGGTTTGCACTTGAGTGTGTATGTGTGTGTGTGTGTGTGTGTGTGTTTTTGTGAGTGGGTGTACGTTGGAAAGAAAGATGGGGGAGATAAAGCAGGTGCACACTTCCACTGTGAAGATGTATCCCCCACCGTTCACCCCCTCACATTTGTACTGGAGCTACCTTGTATTTCTTTGTTATGCTGGCAAGAGAAATGTAATCAACTCACAGCCATGAATAGTGGCTGTTCTGGACCATAATGCATTGCTCTCGGGAAGCTAAATGGACCATTAAGCGGGCAACGTTGGAGGCTGAATGGTAACTAGCGTTAGAGAGAGCTGCCTCCCACACACACACACACATACAGGACACACACAGACACACACACAAACACACACGCACACACACATAGGCACCCCGCGGAGATCGCGGCGGCGAAGCCTCAGCATTTGATTTTGCCTCCATGGCCGCAGTGCATTCTGGTACGAGGATCAACTGTACCGAACCGAACGATCTCTCGCTCCGCTCCTCTCTCGGCGTCGGAGCCGGAGCCAGATCCAAAAGATGTGCCGTGTCGATAGTAAGATGCGCGGGGGGGGGGGGGGGGGGGGTGCTGTGGTGCGTCTGCGAATTTGTCCCGAGGATGTTTTTTCGCTTCATGTGTGTTTTTTTCATTATTATTATTTTTTTTCTATCTCTGCCGGTAGCTTTGAACATGCGTGCGGTGCTGGTGCGGTTGGCTCTGTAATCTGTCTGTACTTGCTTCAGAGCCAGGGCCCCGTGGCCCCGCATTAGCATACTTGCGGGGTTACTTGTCTCTTCTCTCATGTGAGTGTGTGTGTGTGTGTGTGTGTGTCGAGCGGCGGAAACAACTAAACTCTGCCAGAGTGAGAGGGGAGAAAGTTAGTTGGGTATAGCGAGCGCTGAACAGCGGAAACGGCGGGGCTTAAACTTCAACCTTCAAAAGCATAACATCCTCCCTGTTTTTTCCCTCCACAAAGACACGGACTGGTTATTATTTACGATGGGTAAATTTATGGAATAATTCTGGCGAGGGAAGGTTATTTGGTTCCTCAAGGTGAAAATGGATACATTTAGCACTTAATGAATCGGGCCTGCGCCCTCTCCCCATATATCAGCATGTTATTAAGACATTTTAAAATCCCATTATGGTGTTTCTCCTTGAACAAGCCATACTTTTATTGGACTGCCCTGTCTTTAAATCTGACCTTTCCAGCTCTGCTGTGGAGTTGGACAGAAATAAAGATACATGATCAGGGTAGGTAGTAAAACGATGTTAATATTAATCCGTTCTATATTTATCATATAGTATATTGATTTCAACATATATATTAATACAGTTATATCCCCCTCTTTAATCTGTTTCCTTGGCATAGTATGTGGCAAATAATGCTTAAACCTGGGAGGGGGGGGGGGGGGAAACAGTGAATGCTAAGAGATTCATTTTTTTTAATATTCTAGTAAAACTTGTAATATATTGCCACAGTTTTTCACCACCTTCTTTTCATTTAAAACCTGCCAAGTTTATTATTAAAGCTATTTGTTTTGGACAGACAGGGTGGCAGGGTGAGGGGACCGAGAGAGAGAGATGGAAAGGAGGGATAAATATAAACATTTCTAAGCGTTATGGTTGGCTACCTATGCAAAATGTGTGTGTCCGCATGGTGTGCGTGTGTGTGTGCGTGCATGCGTGCGTACGTACGTGTGCACCAGATGCACTCATTTAATTACGATCAAACACGGAAAGATGCTAATTAAAGGAGCATTCTGTAAACACATCTGTTTGAAAAAATAAAAAAATAAAAAAAAATAAAACATTAATAAAACATATGGATACAACAACCTTTTCCTTCCCTAACGCTCACTCAAAGAACATGCGCGCGAGTGAAAACCACTCACCCTGAACGATAAACGCTGCAGAAAAAAAAACAAAAAAAACAACCACAAACACCGCGCCGCGCCACGCAGCGCCGCCAATAAGCAGGGGAGGTGGAAATGAGGAAGAGGGGTGAGCGAGACACACGGTCTGTGATGACAAGGGGGGCTCCTAATCCGGACGGTGCCATTCTTATCAGGCTCCAGTGGATTAGAGTGAGCCTCCCCACCGCAGCATCCCTCCCTGCCAGACGTTCTCCACAGCCCAAGGGCCCGGATCAATAGGCCTGCATTGATCGCGCTCCTCCCGCGGCTAGATTCACTTTTATTTGGCCTTCCTTGGCCCCTCGTACTAAAGACACGCGCATACGAATACACACGCTACGAAAATGCGTGTGTGCGCCGCGCACACGGGTAAACACACACGCGCGTGCGCACACAGTTAAATATACACACACGCACACACATACACAGAGGTAAATGTACACAAGCATGCACACACACACACAAACACACACACAGTTAAATGTGCACACTTGCACACACACACACACGGTTAAATGTACACACACACACACACAGCAATAGCAGGTATCAGGTGATTTTGTGTACATTTAAGGGAGAAGTGTGTTGTCAACTCATTGGATTGGGTGGATTCAGTTTATCTGCCACCCCGGGGTGCTTGGATCACTATCTTGGTAGAGCTGTTAGTGGGGGTCCGGGGGGGGGGGGGGGGGGGATGTGGGGGATGTGGGGGATAGGGGGGGATAGGGGGGGGGGTGAAATAGCACTGACACCTCTGGTTTGTTGGCGCCTGTAGCCAACACGACAGCTTAGCTCTGGAGCTCTAACCTCTATGTCTCTCTGTCTCTTTCCTCCCTCTCCCTTCTCCCCCCCCCCCCCCCCCCCCCCCCTGCAGATGACTCGCCCCATCCAGGTGAAACCGGCCGACAGCGAGAGTCGTGGAGGTAGTTGTCTTCTTGTCTTCTTCGAGTATCCGTCCATCCCCCTTTTCGCTCTACATTCATTGTTTATTGTTTCTGTGTGCTTGTAGTTTCCTCTGATCTCAGTTCCTCTGTTGCTGTTCTTCTTATTGAATCCTGTCCACCATATTCCATTGTTCTGTGTGTGTGTGTGTGTCATCGCCCCACATGTTTTTTAATGGATGTTGGAGAGGAGCAGTGACAGGGTACTCGGCTGCCCATCCCCTCTCTCTCTCTCTCTCTCTCTCTCGCTCTCTCTGTCCCCTCTCCCTCTCCCTCTCTCCCCTTTATTTCACACTGCTCACTCCCCCGTGGAAAATACATTACCAATGCACTGTAAATTAAATAGTGATTAGGCCCCAATACAGGAACCCAGCTCGGCTGCAATGTGGGGGCTGCACCGGGCCCACACCGCGCGCCTCCTGTCTGTTTGAAACAAGAAGAGTAAATGGTATACAGGGAGCAAAGAGAAAGAAGAGAGAGAGAGAGAGAGAGAGAGAGAGCAGGCGTATGTGCTGCTGCTGCCGCTGCTGTTGCTGCTGTTGCTTGCCAAACAATCAATACATTTTGCTGCGGATCGCTTGCCAAGATCCTCATTACTCGGCCTTAATGCTGTCGTCTTTGATCTTTCCCGTTTTAGGAGCCTTTCATTTACTCACTCGCTCATCTGCATATATGTTAATGAGTTGTGGAAACATCAGCTCAAGTGCGGAGACAATGTGTCTCCGCATCTTTCCCGTTATTTTTTTTATTTATTTATTTTTCTCCCTTTTAGAGCACATCCAGTGTGCCGCCCTGTGCGGAAGCAGCAGCTCCCTACTCCAGGCATGAGTGTTTTCCTTTAATCTCCTTTTTTTTTTAAGAGTTGCACTAGTTCTAGTTTTTCGCTCCCATCACTCTGTAGGGAAAGTAGGGAAGTGAATATAGCCAGAGAAAAGCAGGGAAATTACACCCACGGTGCCAACCAGATGCCTACTGTCCCACTTCTGAAGCTTTACTCGGAAGAAATATTTTTGGGTGGACGGACACTTGGCCACCTAACAGATGTCCGCCATCTTCAAAGGGTATTCCAACCCCAGTGATGCAGGGATGAAAGGCCCTAAAAATATGTGTGTGTGTGTGTGTGTGTTCCCCTTTTTCACCTAATTCCCCAAGCAGCAGGAGGAGCAGCAGCAGCGGCAGCCCACCACCATTCACCCCACTGCTGTAGAGGAGTGCAAAGACAAGCAAACAGGTCATGGGCTGTCGAGATTGATGCCTCCTATGGCTCCATTGATTTTGCCATTGTGGTGCTATGTGTCCACATTAACAATGACACTCAGCTGTCTCTTAACTTGGCCCCGAGTGGTCCATTTGAGAGCTCCCAGGGCCCTCTCGGTCAGCATGGGGTCCCTTATTGGCCTGCCGTGGGGACTCCACAGTGGAACAAATGAGTGCTGGAGGAGACCTGAGAGTTGCACATCATCTTAAATGAGCAGCCCAGAGTGGCGCCGCAGGGGCAATCAAACACAATCGTGACTTTTACGGTTTAGGAGGGAGACGGGGCGCCGGAGAAGAGAAGAGGCGAATGGGTCTGATCTTCGATTTATATATATTTTTTATTTTTTTTGGGGGGGGGGGGGTCTTTTTTTTTTCATTTTAGCTCCTTCATTCATCACGGTTCTGATTGAACTACCTTGACGACCGCCTTTGACAGTATTCTGTGGAGCGAATGTGTACAATGTGTACTGCAAATTGCAAATTGCTCCGTTGAAGAACTACGAGACTATGAGTTTGCTTACTCGCCAGCCTGGCCGATCGCCCCTCTCACCCCCCCCCCCCCCCCCCCCGCACAGCTTAAATGGGCTGTACTTTTAAACTACAGACTATACTTTACTGGCTGTGTACACATTTAAATCTCTAAGTAAGCACTTTTCTGGACCGAGAGAAAGGGAGAGCGGAGAGTGCAGAGAGGATTTAGAAGTAACTCTCTGTGGGGCGACTTCTGTCCACAGAGAGTGCTGTGGTGGAGCCAAATGAAGCTGCCGGAGACGTAGTTGAGGTGTTAATTACCCTTTTAGTGCCTTGTGGAGTGGTGGGACTGGGGGGGGGGGGGGGGGGGGTTAGGCACACACCAGGGACCGACCCTGGGATCATACCCATCCTGGCCTGGTCTCTAGTGAGTCTGCCGTGGTCCTTTTGGTGTGGGAGACACACACACACACACATGCACACACCCCCCCACACACACACACACACATACATAACCCAGCACTAATTAGTAGTTTGATCTCATTATGGAGTGGACTGGTTAGTGCACCTTTGTTGAGTCTCCCCGTCCGTGAGGGAGGCGCGCGGTTCTCTCCGGGTTTGGTAGCGCTCGCTCCTCCAGGTGCAGACGTGCACCTCGAAACGTGCACATCCCTCCTGGACACGCACACCAACAGATTACAAGAGGAGAACAATGGACCCCTCTTGTCATTAGCGGGAGTGTAATTGAAAATTATTTTTTGGGATATATACAGCCATTAAGTAGGACTCGATTAGCTAGAAGGGATAGCGTAGGACTACTTTAAAACATAATGAGAAGTGTAAGAGGTAAGAAAAAGTTGTATAAGTAAATGGATGAATGAATAAATGCATAATGATCCGTCCATCATCGAGCCGTTCATATTTTGCCTGGGATTTACCACTGACTTAGTGTAGGACACTCGGATCAGATCAGTGCTTTTACTGTACAGGAGAAAGAGAAAATAGGAAATATACATTAAAGCAAATCTAATCTACCAATCTGTCACGCCTCTGCTACTGCTGCCTGGAAGATGAATATTAATGGCCAATCACGTCTATAATCTCCGAGTGCAGCCGCTTCAGCACCATTCCACTGTCACATATCGGTTCCAGAAGACACTTAGAAATTGTTTGGGGTTGTTTCTGTTCGGGGAGATGACATTGGGAAGAAGAAGAAGAAGAAGAGGGGGAAAAAAAGGATGCAGCAAAGGGTCCATGGGGAGCAACTGTTCCTTGTTCTCTCCCCACAGATGTCTGATATGAAATAGATTGATTTTCATTCTCACACAGAGCTGGCACTGACTGCTGCAGGTATATATATATATATATATATATATATATATATATATATATATATATATATATATATATTTATTTTCTTTTCTTTTCTTTTCTTTTCTCTTTTTTTCTCCCCCGTCTTTTTTTGAACTGGTTTTCAAAAAAACATTCCCCTTGGAGGACGACTCTGAGTCCTTAACTGGAGGATGAATCGGCTTTAACCTCTTTGATTTCCTGGTGAAAAAACCCTTTACCAGTGGTGCCCCCATAAGCACTCTGTCCTCAGCACCCCCACCCCCGCCGCCCGTTGTTTCTCTTTCATGGCTGTCGTCTAATTTCCTTTTGTACGGCGTCATTTTTTTTTTTTCATTACCAATCCCTCTTTTTCAAACGAGAGTCCTGCTCTCCTGCTGATTGGCTCTGTGCTGCGGCGCTGTTTACTTTCTTTCCCCCCGTTGTAATCCCACATTATCTATTTATTTTCCCGCCATTCAAAGGCTGTTCTTATTCCAAACCCTCACCCGGCGTTAACGTTGCACTCACAATGATTTCTCTGGATGTAAAACGGCATGAAAGACTGCCTCCCGGCCCCCGAGGGCCCTCGGGGATGTTGATACCCCCCATGTCTCGGAGAGAAGACCTGCTGATAAACATGTCTTTGCACTTTTCAAGGACTGACGTGAGATTTCAATATTTCATAGACAAGGACGGCAGAGTGACGCGGAGATGCTCTGAGGGATGCAGGGGGGTGGAGGGAGGGGGGGGGGGGGGTTGGGGGGAGGCGGAGGGAGAAAAAAAAGTTAGATGTATTTTTGAACTTGAAGGACGTGTTGTTTTTGTGCGTGTCGGTGTGTGTGTGTGTGTGTGTGTGTGTGTCGGTGTGCATGTGTGTCTCGACGGCTACAGTAACAGGGAGAATTCCACAGAGCACTGCTTCAAGGTTTATTTTATTTTTTTATTTCTTGTTGTAGTAGATGCTTTGAGTTAGCGCTTGTGTGTGTGTGTGTGTGTGTGCGTGCGCGCGAGGAGGGAATAAAAAGGTCCAGACTACAGAGTGTGTGTGCGAAAGCAGGCGGGTGTGTTTGTGTGTGTGTGTGTGTGTGTGTGTGTGTGCGAGTGCCGTGTAGTGGGACGAGCAGAAATGGTCCAGAATGCAGAGTGTGTGTGTGTGTGTGTGTGTGTGTGTGTTTGTGGAAGCAGGCTTTCTGTCAGCTGGGACCCTGGTTGGTGATGCAGGAGGCACTGGCTGGCACAGCTCGCGCTACAGCCCACAGAGAAGACCTGGATTAGAAACAGGCTCTGGCATTATCAAGCCATGCATGCTGCCCACTCATACGCCCCCGCAGAGAGAACAAACACAATCACATCTATGCCCATACGGCCCTGCACATGCATGTGTGCACGTGCACAGACATGTGCGCCCGCGTAGACACGTGCAGGCACTGCACAGACGCACACGTACACTACACACACACACACGCACACACGCGCACACAAGCACACGTTTGTATACACAAACATGTACGCACGCTCATGCACGTGCGCACACACACACGCACACATAGATAAAAACAAACACACGCACAACCTACCCACACTGCTGCGAGACGCACTCTTGCAAAGAGTGGAAAGAGGAAAGTTTGAAGCATGGAATGATGGCAATACATGTTTTCACCCACATAAACCTTTACAGCCTACACAAGCCACGCATTCTACACACACACACACACACACACACACACGCACACACACACACGCACACGTGTGAAAACTCTCACAAACATGCCCACACACATGTGTAATGGAATAGGTCAATTTTCTTTTCAGAGGCCGTGTTTCCTGTTGAAGGCCAAGCAGCAGGGTTGCATTATGTTTGTGTGTTGACTCCATCTGAAGGACAATGAGAAGTTTTGCCACAGCTTAGCGAGGTCTGACAAATCACACACACACACACACACACACACATGCGCACACACATGCACACACACACTGTGACACACACTGAGACACAAACACACATTCATACAAATACACTGTGTGTGTGTGTGTGTGTGTGTGTTTGTGTGTTGACGAGAGAAATGGAAAGAGAGAGAGAGACAGAGAGACAGAATGAAGGAACGGGGGCAGGCAGACACTAGGTCTAGAGAAAGAGCAAAACATAAAAATAAACAGTGCTTGCAGGAGGCCAGGGCTAGCATGCTCGGCTGCTGTTCTGCGACTGGGTTTTTTTTTTTGATGATGAATATATCTGGGCGGAAAACACAACAGAAAGGGCCATGTATTAAACATCGGCAGCGCTGTGCTCTCCTTACTAAAGAGAGGAGCGCGCCATGTCAGAGTAGCTCAGTAATGAAGCGTGCTCCGAGGCCTCTAAGCTTCACTGATCCCTCCCTTAAAAAAAAAGAGGACAGAGGGAGAGAGGGAGAGATAGATAGGGGGAGAGAGAGAGAGAGCGAGAGAGACAGAATGAAGGAGATGTGGGGGTGGGTGCGGTGGATGGTGGATGGACGAGTAAATGCGCATTAAAAAGGAGAGAATTTATACTGAGGATGAATGTGAGAGTGTGTGTGAGTGCGAGAGAAAGGGAGATTAAAAACAAGGTTAAAATGAAGACGGAATAGAGTGCAAAACTAGGGAGAGAGAGAGAGAGAGGGAGAGGGAGGAGCAGCGGCGGCGGTGAGGGGCAACGGTAGCACAATGCATGTTCTCTCCCCCCTTGGTGGTGGAGAACTATAGATTACTGGCCACAACATGCTTTGCTGTGCACAAACTGCGATGGAGAGAAAAAAAAAGAAAAAAGGTTGTACATTGTAACAGGAGCATGTTTAATGGCAGGGGGCTGGAGGTGGAGGTGGAGTGGAGGTGGAGGTGTATGTGTGTGGGGGGGGGGGGGGTGGCGAGATCAGGTACAGCTAATCCAATGGTCGTGGCTCAGCTTTGGGTCACACATTAAAACCTTGCACTCCGTGTCGAAATCCCCTCCGGTGCACTTACACAAACAGCGCCGCGGCGCGCTGTACATCGGCCCCGGCTGGCCCGCTTTGCGCGAGTCAAGTCGAGCTGACTCCACACTGAACCAAGCCGGATGGGCCGTGGCGGCGGCGGCGGCGGCGGTGGTTGGATGTCCGGCTCCTTGGGCCTGTAAGCCGGTGAATGTGCTATCGCAGCAGCAGCAGCAGTAGCCTGACGGTTTGTTTTAAGCAGGCGAGGCTTGGGGAGCGCGTCGAGTGGAGGGAACTGGGGCTTACATGAGAGAGAGAGAGAGAGAGAGAGAGAGAGAGAGAGAGAGAGAGAGATAGAGAGGGAGAGAGAGAAGAGCGCAAAGAGATAAACAAGCTGCAGAGACAGACAGACGGAGAGAGAAAGAGATGATGAAAACATTTCTGTGCGGGTTGCGCATCGCTCCCAGGAGCCAGATTGTGCTGAGACGGGAGGAGTTATGCAGAGTCAGTGGAAGGAACTGGATCAAATGAGTTAGGCGCTAGGTAGGTGCAGATCAATTAGCCTTATCTAACAAACTACTAATGATAATACCAATACAAAACTCGCTGACGGGGGCGTAAAGCGCGGCATAAAAAAGAATGCAGTGAAGTGATGATGTAATGAATTTAGTTGGTAGGAGGGGAAAAAAAAAAAAAAAGGGTCCGGAAATGTTTTCTGCAAAACACAGTCTCTCCATCGCATGCTCTACTTGCCTCTGCACATGCACCAAACGAAGGGAAAAGTTTTGAAGCACAGAAACCCCCCACCCCCCCCACCCCCCTTCCCACACACACACACACACACACACACACATACATTCGCATTTAGCACGCGTTTTTGAACACATCCTTTCCAACTGCGGTGGAATTCGTCAGGATGTTGCGGTGGCCACATGGCTCGCGCCGAGCAGCAAAGGTTAACGTTGAACACAGGAAAGAAAGGTCACACATCATGTTTGGTTTTCCTGGGGCCTGGAGGTAATTCCGCCCATCCAATTGGATCCAGAGGAGCAGAAGGAGAGGGGGGGGGCGAGGCATGGCGGGGCAGGCCAAGATGGCAGCAGAGAAGCTTGTGTATATAGTAGGATATAGAGAGAGGAGGAAGAGGAGGAGGAGGAGGCGGAGAAGAGGGGAGATGGAGAGGGTTATCCAGTCATCCTCTGCCTCCCTAGCCCCCCGGGCTGTCACCCTTAATAACGTGCGCCCCCTCCCCCTCACCCTCCCCCCCTCTTATCACCCTAACCATCACCTTGAGAAACAAACTTGTCCACTTTGAGATCGGCGCGGCGATGCGGCGGGGGCGGCGGCGGCGGCGGAGGCGGAGGCGGGGGCGGCGGCGGAGGCGGTGGGGGCAGGGGAGGGAGATGGACCCCCGTATGTATTCAGCCTGCCACTCTCCTTATAGCTCACCTTCTGGGGAATGCGAGAGAGAGAGCTAGAGCGAGAGAGAGAGAGAGAGATGAGGAAGGAGATAGGGAACGAGAGGGGGGGGATCAATTTAGTGCTGAATCCTCTGTGCTTTGATTATCCATCCGCCCTCTTTCTCTTACTTCTCTCCTTTCTTTCCTCCTCGTCGACTTTGATCAAAAACTGTCATTGAAGTCCTTATCTAAACCGCAACGGGAGGATTCTTCGGGGGGGAAACGCGGGCCAGCGCTGAATGTTTGATTCACGAACACATGGAAGGTCCTTATCCGATATTTTAATAATAAGCATATGAAGAACATCAGCCAGTGTGTGATATTCATACAAGATATTAAAATCCAATTTATTTCATTGCGTTGCACTCTACTTAACTCCTACTCTGTCTCCCTTGACAGCTTTCCAACTGGCATCTAGTTAGCACTCTATTGCGCCGCAGAAATACTGCTTCACGGTGTTCACGTTGCTTTTAAATAAAAAAAAAACAAGGATCTGAAGCAAACACGACCAATGCCGCACAATGCACACCCTTGTTTTAGACACGCTATGGATTATTTTCTTTGTCCGAAAGGAATGAATATTGAAGCGTTATGAAGTGCACTTGAAGTAGGTGTTCTGATTATGCTGCAAAATACATTGAAGAATATGAATTGATTGGCGCCCATGGCCTTTTAACATTTCGGTATGTATACAGTGAAGCAAGCGTCTCCACAGGCTGCTATTGTGTGTTATGGATATGTGTGTGTGTGTGTGCGTGAGTGCGTGTGTGTGTGTGCGTGCGTGCGTGTGTGTGTGTGCAAGGTCTCTTCAGACTGTATGCTCTATGATTGCAGCAGATCTCGAGAAGGCCAGACGCTTTTGATTGGTTGACGGACTCAATGCAAGTTCCACCAAAATCACCGCAATCACCCGCCTGCACCCTCAAATGACACCCCTTCATAAAGAGCAGGGCTCATCAAGGCCCGCGTATGCACGCACTCACGCACACATGCATGCGTGCACTCACAGACACACACACACACACACACACAGACGTACAGCTAGGTCAGCCCCAGCAGAGCGGGCAGTCCCGATTGGGGGGAGGGAGGAACACACACACTCACCCAGAACACACACACACACACACACACCCATGACACACACACACCCATGACACACACACACCCAGAACACATACACACACACACACACACACACACACCCAGAACACACACACACACACACACAGAACACACACACACACACTAACTAACACATTTGTCATAAATTGCATCTCTAGAAGTTTCACGATACATACACGCACACACACACACGCACACACACACACACACACACACCCACACACACATGCACACACACACACACACACATGCCACCAGAAAAAAAATGCATGAACACATGCAAGTAGAGAGTTCCACAACTCTTTACTTGCATAGCACACAACAATGTGGAAAATGTAGAACTGCACTTGCGTGTGTGTGTGTGTGTGTGTGTGTGTGTGTGTGTGTATGTGTGTATGAGCAGGCCTTTATAAGCACACAGACAGATACACGCATGCTTGCAGGCACAATGATTCTCACGTTCTCCTATTTTAGACTCAGAAGGAAAGATGGATTGAGTGAGAAGCAGGAAGGAGTCGGGGAACAGAAGGAGGGAAAAGGAAATAAGAGATTTTTTTACCTCAGGATATGAGAGGAAGCAATCTATTAAGCTTTTACAATGAGTAGCAGGAACACCTTCAAACTTTAAGTGCTCCCTTTCCTTCACATTTGTGGGCACAAATCAACGTGCGGCCAATTTCACTCGGAAATTGTCGGCTCATTCAGCTTTTTAAGCGAAGAAGAATTGAATATAACAATTGACCATTACAAGGAAATGGAGGTGCCAGCGCAGACATTTTTTGCTTTTGAAATATTATATTAAAAGAATTAATTGAAGACGACGATACAATTTGAAATATATTCTGAGAGTACGCTCAAACCAGTGACTTTCTTTCTCGTGTACGTGACTTGCAGCTCCCCACACATTTCAGCCAATCAGAATCAGCGGTTGACCTATATTCCTCATTTTAGTTAATTTTGGCTACGCTTTAAGACTCACTGCATGCAAAGCAAAACAAAAAAGCTGTGAAAACTAAAACAAAAAAGCAAAACAAAAGTACAAAAGAAACACGAGACAATTAACCACATCTCACTGTGGCTCCCAGCCTGCTTATCTCCAAGTTTGCCTTCCTTGTATCTCGCCATCTTGAAGTATTAACCCTCTTCGCCTCGGCATCAGTCTACGTCACTCTGTACGTCGGTGCTCAAGCGCTCACGTTGGTATTCAAAGCATTTTAAAATGTTAGGGCCTACACAGAAAAACCCTTCATATGATGATGATGATGATGATGATGATTTTATTTTATTTAAGTATCCTGCACCCTTAGGTGCCCAGCCCATATGGGCTTATAAGACACTGTGACCCACATACAAATGATACAGTACAAAAGTACATTTATTTATAATTGTACTTTATAATTTTCTATATCATTTACATAATTATATAGATGAATCTCAGATAATGACATAATTGGAAGCGCTTTATATTAAGGTCCTTGTAATAAGCATTAGTTATTAGGTAATAAGGCCCTTAATAAGCATTAGTTAATAGGTAATAAGGACCTTTTAAGTCCTAATAATATGCTTATTAACATTATTATGTGTATTTATTGAGTTTAACTAACTTACCTATAATGTCATTGTTAAACCTTAACTAAGCTTCTGTTCTTGCTTTATAAAGATTAATACATATTTTAATATGCATTTATTAACAGTTAACAATGTTTTTTGCAGCTACCGGATCTAAAACAACAACAATGCCTTATTATAATCATTATTATTAATAAATCCTTTATTATGCACTTATTAACAGTTAGCTCTGGTTTTCGCAGCTCCCCCATCTGGAATGAACACTACATGTGGTCAAGCTGCATATAAATACAGTATTTTAGCGATGAATCACAATCAAGTCACTTTCAAGTAAATGGCAGCCACATGCGGCCACAAAGAGAAAATTGTATAATATACTGTATATATATATATATATATATATATATATATATATATATATATATATATATATATATATATATATATATAACATAGGCTCAAACAGGCCTTTGAAAGGTAAAGGTAAGGCTTTGAGGTAAACTGTACAGTATATTGTACAAGATATTCTGAAAACTGTATGCCAATAATATCATCCACCTGCAGAGACCACGCAGTTACACACGTGCGCATGCACCACCAGTTTGCCGCGTGCATAAACCGAACTTCCGCTTTTACAATTTGCTTCAAAATAAAAGCTCTTAAATGAAGGATCTGATATGCAGCACAACATAAATGATACGGTATCATACTACAGTTGTTGGCAACTATGGCCAATTAAGTTGAACTTGATCTTGAAATGCCTTCATCGTAATGCCTATTGTAATCTCTTGTGTATCCAATTGACATATGTATTTATATAACATGTTTGAATTAGATGCCCCTAGTATTGTGGTACTGGGTGACTTGGCACCGTAAAGAGGCTGTTAAATTAGACCCAGCCACATCTCGCCTATACCTTTCCCCCAGTCCGGGACCATAATGACACATAGACACATACACACACACACACACACACACCCACTTGATCTGTTCGTAGTCTTGCCACCCATCTGCCATTCAAAGGAGAGCAGAGGTAATGGTGAGGGAAGTGTGGTGGTTCGGTGGCGGTGAACAGTATGTAACCTTCGCTTTGGTGCATGAAGGAGTGCAACAAATGTGTACCGTCATCGATGAAATGTGTGTGTGTGTGTGTGTGTGTGTGTGTTTGTGTGTGTGTGTGTGTGTGTGTGTGTGTGGGCGAAAAGTAGGGGAGGGGTGGGAACATATCCCCTAGCGGAGTAATAGTAATTACTGGCCAGCCAAGGCCATCTCAATTATTTTATTCCTTTTATCTTTTTTTTTTTTTTTTACTTTACAAAAAAAAAAGACACCGACCGCGTTACTCTTCAAGGTACGTTTAGTATCCTGCTCAGGACATTTTCAATGTTTGGCTTTTCACTGCTTTAGCACCCGTTCTCTCTCTCTCTCTCTCTCTCTCTCTCTCTCTCTCCCTCTCTCTCTCTCTCTCTCTCTCTCTCTCTCTCTCTCTCTCTCTCTCTCTCTCTCTCTCCCCCCATCCCCTGGCCCTACTCTCATTGATGAGTCTATCAGGTGAGCTGGCATTGTAACCGGGTGTTTCACCCGTGATTGCTCAATGTGTCTCTCCCGGCAAAGCGAGTTAATAAAACGTATTCCCCAAGACGCTTCACATCTGAGGGGGCATGCGGCCCAGAACCCAAACACTCAGAGACACACGCACGCACGCATGCACATACACACACACGCACACATATACGCACACACACACACACACACACACACACACACACACACACACACAGATTTTCCGTCCTCCCAATAAACACGGCGAGGGTAAAGAACATAAAGGCAGCTGGTCGGGTTCTCACCAGAAATAGGAGGGGTGGGAGGCAATGAGCCTTCAAATGACTGGCCTACCTATGGCTGTGTCGATCTCTGACCTGACACCTGAACCAATTTTATACAACATGAACTTCAAAGAGCACTTTGATGGCGTCGATAGAGTTTATTGGCTGTGATGTGAGGAGGCCAAAGTGAAGTGAAGATTTTTTTACTTCCTGATTTGCCCTCGGAGTCGAAGGCAGACTGCTAATACCGGAGGGCGGAGCGACACTTTTGGAAATTACAAACAAAATGAACAAAAAAAAACACCAGGACCCGATTCTTCACCCAGACCCGAGGTGCGATGCGCGCCGAAATGAACCCCTGACAACAACGGGGAGATAGAGAGGCTCAGGAAAGGTGTTGCGTGGCGCGTCTATTCACACCGCAGCGATTGTTGTTATCGT